>CABFWB010000524.1:223355-238797 GCA_902151455.1 Timema bartmani
AAAAAAAAAAAAAAAAAAAGATTAAAAAAATACACTTCCAAGATGAAGTTGTGTGAATTGGTGGTTAATGACCACGACTGTTTGTTCAAATCTGCCACGACTTTTCTCACTAAGCTGATCACAGAATGGTGCAAGGTGTTGAATGATTCCCTGTACCCATCAAGTACACCCGTGTTAATCAACTATTAGCAAACACTATATTTAGGCACGTGGGCTTAATGTCTCGAGTTCTGGACAGGTTATTCAGGGGCGTTTTCGCCTTAATAGGTTCTCACACAAATGCGGTTAAACTTCCTCTCAATTCTACCTTCCTCGTCCCTGCCCTGTTAACGTAATGGATGTGGATAGCACAATCTACAATTAGGGCCCTGGAGAACAAAACAAATTAATAGAAGATATAATAGTTTAGCATTAATTGTATCTTCATATAGTATAATTTAAATTTAATTTATCGGTTGTTGCATGTTCTAACGTGCGTGTCACTTGCGTGTTAAACTGGATTACAGGTGATGGGTAAATTGGGGTGCGAATCCCGTTTGGGTTTACTCAGAGGTTTTTTATTTATGGTTTCCCACTCTCCCTCACCGCAAATACAGTTACATTTCCTCTAAAACTCTACCTTCCTTATCCCTGGCGTAATATATGTATGCGTATGGACCGACTGGCTAATAAGGACTATCGTTGATCTCTCCTGTTTCTTCTGACAGATCCTGTCCGCTTCGCATAGAGATGTGGTATCGAAATAAAAGTATCGATGCCGTACTAGTATCGAAAGAAAAGTGTCGATAACAGTAAGTATCGTTATCGAAACGCATATAAACTTATCTGCTTCGTCTGCTTGGGGGGATTTTGAGTTGACTACAAAAGATGATTTTGTTTAGTTTGTGATGACCGTGCTCATTGATAAAGGAAGGAGTGGTTGACTGGTTGCGACTCGCCCCGGCAAGTATCAGGCTGTATTGATAAACAAAGATGAAAGAACAGCTATGAGTTATGATAAACTAAAATAGATTGAATGCTAGAGTTGCTTCTGGCTTATCACGCAGGAAATGAGTGAGAATTGAGAAATAGTGTTATTTGTTCTTCCTCCACAATTCATCCTAGTAAACATTTAATCCCAGCATGAGTAAAGATAACAAAAAAGTGGTTTCTTTCGATACCGATCCGGTACCGGATTATGAGTACAAATATCGGGGGGGAGTGAGTGAGTATCTAGTAAAACATTACTAGTATCGAAAGGAAAATATCGATATCAGCAAAGTATCGAATTTTTTTTTGACATCCCTAGCTTCGCGCGTCTCTATTTTTCTTTCATTGTCCCGAATCGATGTCTCTGTCCTCCCTGCCCCCCTCCCTGGTTAAATTCGGACAGAGATGGAACACACCTCGGCGTTCTGCTTTCTGGACCTATGCGATTTCTATTTGCTAAACACCTGGCGCGATTTTCTCTCGAGGACATTATCCGGGTTCAATCACCGGTCACTTTCTTCGTTCTTCTCCGCGCACCGACTACTTTACTCATAAGACAACTCTTTTGTGAAATGCTAAATAAAGTGGGGTGTATTAAGGCGGCCGCCTCGTTCAGCGATAAAGTATCACTCGCTGTCAGGTCATAAGATTATTATTATTAGTACCGCGTCTTACTACCCGTTCGAGTTATACGCACTTACGCTAATGTGTAATGGTAGGGTGATTGTGAGATGAAATAGAGTACCTACAGTTTAACGTGGGATCCGAACCACGGTAGAGACCTGGCACTCCACACATTCACAAGTTGTGATTAATACACGTCTTGTCAGAGGTGAAGGAAGGGTTTGTCGGTCAGGTAAATCTGTGCCGGGACCGAGGATTGAACCCCGGACCCCCAGTACAGAAGTCCGACACCTTACCCCTAGACCGCCAGGTCACCTCAGGTCATACGACTTACAATACAATGTTCTGTGTCGTTTTCTGGAACTTTTTTGTTCTTTTCTTTTTCTAGCACCGCGTCTTACTACCCGTTCGGGTTATACGCCTATGTACTAATTACACAAATGTTTTAGGGATTAGGAAGATTGAATGTAGATTAAGTGTACCCGCATTTGCGTGAAGGGAGTTGAATCGAACACTGATCTCTCCTTGTTCAGCAGTCTAGTCTATTGCGAGAGTAACGCCTTAGACCTTGCGGCCACCGCAGCTGGTACCTCTATAACCCGCCTCGGTGGCCGCATGGTCTTAGGCGTCACTTTAGTGTTAGACTAGTTTGCCGATGACGGGGAGATCGAGGTCCTAATGTCGGTCGGGTGTACTGAGGGTGTTTTTTCCAAAGTGGTTTTCTACTCTCCCTCCACGCAAATACGAATACACTTCCTATAAATATAACCTTCCTCATCCCTAAAACCATAACTGTAATTAGTACATAAGCGTAGAACCCGAACCGGTAGTAAGACGTGGTGCTAAAAAATATTCATGTTTGAAATAGTGCGGTGAGTCCTCTTATCAATTATTCGTGTTATTCATGTAGTACGAAATGATTTTTATTTTATAATTCATGGTGAAAATTAGTTCAATCCCTCACAGTAATGACAAAATGAAATATTTGAAGGGTGGGGGNGTATTCATTTTTCTCACTGGGGTCTATTATTTCATAAGAAGAGCCTTATCTGACAGCTATTCATACGTCAAGTAATGTGATCTGCAGTTCTCATTTTTGATATATTATCATTACCTATAAAATAACACTAATATAATAAAATAAAATCAATTTTGGCAGTAAAAAAAAAGGGTTGGTGTTTACAAAAAGGCCCTTCCTTTGAAAATTCGAGTGTATCTAACTGGAGTTGATGCAACGCGGTCCACGTTGATGATTGGTGCAGGTCGGGTCTTTCACCTTTCCCGACACAAAGATAGACTGTGTGTGTGTGTAATGTTGTAACACCCTGTACCTGTTCATTGCCTCAAATAAGAACTGTTGTGACATACCGAGGGTATCGACTGCCCCCCCAAGTCTTCTATTGAGCCATAGATTACGTCGTCTTGAACAACCACCTTGTTTTGTGTATGCTCCAGTACAAAACACGTTACCATCTCAATGGACTGAAAATTAGTGTATACAATTTATACTTTTAATATCAACTTAGGGTCATGAATGCTATGCACCACCTTATCATTTTTTATTTATAACGAGTTTTTACCAAAGTGTAGGGCCTCTTGTTCTTAGTTTGGGCACCATTTAGTAAATTTGTTTTGGTTGTGTGGTTCACAATGTAGGTGATATCGTGCAGATAACTAATTTAAGAAAACAGGGTGATGACGGTAACATTAGGGTGAATGCACCAATCATCAGCAGAACCGTAGCCAGAGGTTTTTTTTTGTGGTAGAAGGTGGGAGAGGGAATAGTAGAGTTAAATGGGAGCGTCCTACCTGCTGTGAATTGGGGTGTCCTCCAACACTAAGGATTTTTTTATAACGATCATTTTCTTACAGCAATTTAAAGGGTTTTAAAATAAACTTATTCAGTTTCTAAAGTTAATAAGAGTACAATAGCTTCAGCATTTGGGACGAATACAAACATAAATATTTAATAACACTTTTGGTTTGGAAGAAAGGAGGAATTTAACCCCCCACTCACCATTTCCCTTTCCTGTATATCCATGGAGTCCAAGCCCCTTACTAAGCACACATCTAGCTGTTCGAATTTTTGTATAGTAGGATATTTTATATTAACACCGCGTCTTACTACCCGTTCGGGTTACACGCTTAAGTACTAATTACGCTAAAGTATTAGGAATTGGGAGGGCTGAATATAAATGAAATGAACCCGCAATTGCTTGGAGGGAGAGTGGGAAAACATTTAGGAACACCCCTCTCCCAGTTCACCCGATCGAGATTTGAACCTCGAATATCACATGTCTCGACGTACAGTATGACTATATTATTATATTAAAATAGTTTAAAAAAAGCTTGTTCTTGTTTGAATCTGACTGTAGCAAATAGTGTAACATAATATTGAAGTGAGTGCTTGTAATCTGTGGAGTCTGTGCAAGGTTGCCACTGTGTCAGTGTACTAAGAGCGGTGTTGCAAGCAGACAACAGTCTCGACTGGTGGAGGATGATGCAAACTAGCCCTGCGGACTCTTTCACCACACTCCAACAGATACTGCGAAATAAACTGAAATTCCTATTCAAGCTCAATAATCATTTAGACCTCGGGTTATTACATCCATTGTTGAAGGTTTTCAACAGACACTTTGAATTGGTCATAGTGCCTCGGACTATATAATGATAGAGGTTCACTTTTAAACTATAACATTTTATCAAACAGTAACAGTTATTTTTTATATTTTTACTTCTCCCCTGACCCCATGCAAACGCACTAAATTTTGATGAAAAATATCCAACACTTTGGAAAATGTTAATTAATAAAAGCTAGTTAGCTAGTTCAGTCAGTAGCGTGTCTACCTACTAAACCAAAGGAGGGGTCCCAGGTTCGATTCCCAACATGGCTGAAAATCTTATAATTGATGAAATGTGAGTTCCCCCTTTTCACAGTGATAAATCAACAGCTGGGGGCTGAATGATGTGTTTGTTTGAGATTTAAGTTGTTTTCAAGTAATGTGCTGATATAATCAGTTGGCCCAGAAAGTACACGTTAATTACCGCACCTATAAAAAGGGGCCTGTGGCCTAGGCCAGTTTTCCATTCAAGTCATATATCTTCCCCTACTGGCTGGCTAGGCCTGTCATAGCTTCTTCAAATGCCTTATAATAATTTAACTTAAGACTAGGACAGGCACAACATCCAGTCCCTGGCCGTTAATTCATCACTGTGAAAGGGTAAATCCACATTTTACCAATAATAAATTTTTCGGCCATGCTGGGAATTGAACCCGAGACCCTTAGCTCAGTAGACAGACATGCTTCCTACTTAGCTAAGGTGTCTGAAACAAAAAATAGTCCCATACATAATTTATTAATTAAACTATAAATTTTATTTCAAATAATGAACTTGTCAAACCTTAAACGGTTGATCACCTTTAATGATTACTTGTAAACATTCTCCTGCTCTTTTTAAAAAAAAACTTGTATTGCACATAAAGTGTGAGATGTGTTGGCATTGGCACCGTGTGTAGATCAACCTGTGTAACCACTCGTTTCATTCAGAGGTCAGGGTGTTGCAAAACTTGGTGGGTGTGGTCAACTAGCAGCTAACTTGTGCAAGGTCTGTGGAAGGTGTGTAGGAAGCAGCCTACAATATACATCTGAATAGCGGTGGGTTTTTTTTATTAATCAAGATAGCTGTTTCGACAACAATGTTTAGGATGTGAAGTGAGTCATATAGTAGGATGAGCCTGGGTTTAAATCCTGCCAATGCGGTAATAGCATAGCTATGATTGTGCTAGTTTTAAATAGGTCGCTTGAATCTTTTAATTATCCCAGTCTTAAGAACACTAGATTAGTTTTTCTTTCAAATTTTGGTACAGTACACTACAGTATGTACAGTACTGAGTAAAGGTTTAGCCTCCCAAGCCATTAATTTTACCTTCACATTATAACAAATATAATTGGCATTTAGTTTACAGTTTTTATTTTATTTGGTTACAAAATAATTAATGTGACTAAAGCTATAGTTAAAAAAAGATTATACTAATTAAAAACCTCTTAGGATTATTGTTTTATAAAAATTGATTTAAATATTCACGGATAAAAAGTGAATTCAGCCCCATTATTGGTATTAATAAATAGTGAATTGTGTGTGTGCAGAACACAGCTGAAGTTGGAGACCCTGGAGGATGCAGTAGTTTTGGAGGACTCTGATGATGATGTTCTCCAAGATAAGAGAGGGTGTCCTGCCTATGTGAGTCCAGAGATCCTGCGAAGTCACGCTCAGTACTCGGGGCGGGCAGCAGATATGTGGAGTCTAGGAGTGTTGCTCTACACCATGTTGGTAGGAAGGTTCGTATAGCTCAACTCTTTATAGACCTGTATTCAGAGCTCTACATTTACATAAATATTATATACTTATGCTTGCATATAGCCAAATTGTTTCAAGTAAAACAGACTCGCTTCTAAGATCAAAATATGTGGCTCAATCTATGATCTGTGTAGCCTGTGGGCGGCCCTTTTGATGAAATAACATTATTAATATTTTTATAAATTTGGTAGAAATACACCATTTTATTAATGATATGCATAAATTAGTCATTGTTTGGGCAATATAGCCTGTGAGGTCGATTCTCAAAAATTGTTAAATTTGCGCACCAAACATGGGAAATTTTGGGCAGAATGTGTGAACAGTAGTTTTTTTTTCCTTTATGTAAAGGAACAAATCACCTGAGAGACATACTTTCGTCATCAATTAGCAAAGTTACTTCAACACAAGATGTAAAGCCTAATACTTACACACTTACTTTTTTTAAGTTTCTTTTTTTTTAGTAATGGACAATATTTATTTTTTTGAAATATGGCCCCAACAGTATTTTCATTTACAATTTGGCCCTTTTGATTAAACAAGTTTGACATGCCTGGTTTAAGGTGTCACTCGCAATATACTAGACTGCAGATGCCAAGGATGTTGCGGTTCATATGGTGTCGGGTGTACTGAGGCTAGTTTTTTCTAAAGGAATTTACCACTGTACATACAAATGGGGATACACTTCCTCTAAATTGAATCTTCCTCATCCCTAGCATATTAATATATTTAATACAAGTGCGTATAACCAAATGGGCAGTAAGACTCTGTGTAAAAGATATAATTAAAACAGGTAACTTTTGAAGCTGTAAACTAAAGTGAAGGTATTTAATTATTTAATAGGAAGTTAAATATTAAATAAAGTTCACTTGCAAAAAAATCAACATTGTTGTATGCAATTTTGTAAAAGTTTTTTAAGTGGTAACTTATTCAAATTTTTAAAATTGTCAAGAACAACAAATATTTTGAAATATTTTATTTTATTTTTAACTGCCATATCTAAAAATAAACAACATTCCACTTTTTTGTATAACATAGTTTATTTTACTTTATTAGATAAACAAATGTACTTAGTATATAAAATAAAATAAATTCTATGACTTGATGTAAATTTTTTGGGGGGCATTTAACTAAAGAATTTTGAATTGAAAATATATCAGCCAGCATGTGTCCATTACTCATCTTTTAGAATTTTTGGGAATTTAAAGGGGCCCACTTGTGTGGTACTCTTTTCTACATCATTGAGCAATGAAAATACATCAAGTGGGAAAATATCATGTGATGTAATAAAATAAAATAAAATAAAATATAATCATTTGACAATTCCTTGAAGTATTGCTATAAAGTCATAGATTATCTGGTATTAAAAAAAAAATTAACATTTACTAAAAATCTTCTTTTGTCTATTTGCATTGAGTGTATTTGTATTTCTATGTTAGACCTAAAATATTTATAAAGATCTTTCTTTTTGTTCAGGTATCCATTCAATGATAGTGAGCACGCCAGCCTGTTTGCCAAGATCAGCAGAGGTAACTTCATCATTCCTGACTGTTTGTCTTCGCGAGCCAAATGTCTCATCAGCAGCCTTCTACGGCGAGATCCCAGTGAGCGAGTGTCCGCAGAGGAAGTAATATTGCACCCTTGGCTCACTCGAGAAGACTCTGCCCTCGAAACATCTACCTCAGCCCGTTACGACCAGCTCGTCCCCAATTTTCCCACCTGTGGTGGTGTCTGAAGCCCTAGGCTGTGTATATATGTGTTAGGTTAACTATTTTTGTTGTTTTGTCACACCACACTGACGGAGTTGCCACCTAAGGATAGTGAAGACTCGCTAAGCCAATGACTGATGTACAACTTATGTTATGTTTTATTGTCATGGAAAGGTTTCCTTGAACATTTTCCTGTGAATTAGTTTTTTTTGGTAGTATTTTAAAGTTTCCTTGTTTATCTTTAAAGTATCAGTATTTCTTTGAGAAATTGTTTAATTTTACTTTATTTCAAATTATAAAGTAACAATAAAGTAAAATAATTTATTGGATAGAAAAAAAAATTCACTAGGGCCTATAAAGCTTTTAAAATTAAAGGAAGATAAGATTCTAATGTATTTGTATTGTTGATATTTTTGTTTTCATAAGTTTTTGATTGTAACAGCTTTGAGTGATAACTCATACTTTATATCGATTTTTACACTCTCTCGTTAAAGTCTTCAAATAATTCAATGCATGATTGTGCTAACCTATAATGCTCATTATACTATATTTGGTTTTAAATACATTTGAATGCTCTAATCAAGTCCGCTTGACCCTTAACTTTTTGTTCTTTATTTAATTATTTCATTGGCTTATGACCCAAATGGGTAGTTAAAAAAATGGCATTCATAGAAGCATGAATCAAGCTTAAATTTAATATGCACAGTAATTTATTGGTTAAAAATAAAATATTAATTTATGCCATTTAATTAAAATTCATTATTTTAATAAGTTTTATTCAGAGCTTTTTTGTTTAGATGTATTCTCCTGTAGTTTTTTTGTTGCTATTTTCTTGTTAGTGAATATAATGAATGATAGTTGATATGCAATATATTAATAGTCAATATGAAAGATAGTGGTAGTTGATATTTAATGAACTCCATCATCATCATTAGTCATTCACAATTGTTTGTTTATATTAATGCATTTTAAGGAAAATAAATATTTAAGGCTAAGCTGATACTGTATTTAATCTTGGCTATAAACTGCCATAATAAAGCTAACTATTTATTATTTTTGCAGATAAGAGTTTTAAAGACTTTGGGGAGACATTGTAAATTTGAATATTTTATTGTGTTTGAAACTTGTAGTATAGATGTATAATTTATATTAGGGGTGTGCCAAGATCAATTTTTTTTATTCAAAGCCAAATTGAATATACTTGATATTTGAAAACTTGAATCTAAATTCACATATTTTTAAATTTGAAAATATTTTATTTATACATTTACATCAAGTTTATAACTTGTTACTATTCGGCAAATATTTCAAGGTTTGCTTGGATTGAAAGATTATATTTAAAATGTTGGTTGATTTTGTTTTCATAGCATACCGACTTTACTTTTATTATTTAGCTAACAAGATTTTAAATTAACCTTGGAGCTATTCTTTTTTGACACCTATTTTACAAATAACAAACACAAAACTAAATTAAGTTAAACTTGCAAACACTTTCTAATGATCTCAATTTGATCAAATATTTAATATTGTCATCATACATGTGGACATAGCAAGAATATATCTATAATTTCTCTCACACTTTTTCACAAATTTGTGTTTTCTTTGAAAAAAAATAGTAATTATAATTTATACATAGCAAACAAAATGATAAAAATAAAAATATTTGTAGTTAATTTTTTTGGGTCAAAACTTTGTCTTTAAAGCCAAAAGTTTTTCGTTAAATATGACTAATATTGAATTCAAATTTGGAATTTTCAAAGCTTCGCACACTTCTATTTTGATAATCTGTAATGGATATAAAAACATTTAAACTATAATAACACAAAGGATTGAAAAACACCTTTAAAATGTTGTTATAAATTTTTCCCTGGTGCAAAAAGATGTATTACTATTGTCATCACCAGAACATGTTCAACGGATATTGAGAAATATTAATTTAAATTAGCGTATTTGTAGACAAAAGCAATGGTTAGATGTGTACAATAATGTCTACAAAGTGGCAACCCTCATGCATGGTCAATGTCTTTGTTGTTTGTGAATAATGTGAACAATCATCGCCAGGAGAAATATCTCCACTTCCTTGCACAGAACAGTGATGCGAGCACTTGTCTCAGGCCTTTTCCTAGTTGTTTGCCACCACCGCCGTATTTCCTGATTGACTCTAGTTTTAGTTTTGTTTTTATTTGAAATTACTTTTAAAATTTACTGAGCAGTCGCTGAAAGTGTTTTGGATTATTTCAGTGACGAATAAGTTTGTAGAAATCTCTCGATTTTACAGCATTGTATTAGAACCTTTTGAAGCTTTAATTTAGCCGGTGACATTGCTTTAATGAAAAATATAAAGTTGTATTATTTAATTCTATTTTCAAACAAGCAGATTAACTTAGTAAAATGAATGGGATGAAAGACATTTTTGTACAGGATTGTGAGCCAATATAATCTCTCCAGTTAAGGGGAGTTGGTATTTAAATTTGTTATATTTATAAACAGAAGTTAACTAAACTACCTGATATTTAAGTAAAACTGTAATGATTAAATTGATTATCTTCCCGTTTCACATTCTGTCAAGGTATGTAATTTAAAAATGATGTTACACTTGATGTTTAGGTTAAATAAATGAGTGTAATGAATAAAACTTGGATGAAGAATGTATTTACAGGTAGTCCTAACTTGATTGTCAGTAATATTTTAAATAATTTATTATATTGAAATATTGTGTGACATTCTTATGTTACAAACTTTTGTTAGGAATATTTCTTTTGAATAAAGTTTTATTTCAGAAAGAAAGGTATTACAACAACGTTGTATTGGTTTTTTTTTTTATCCCAAGTACCATTAAATTGTAACAAAGTGTTTCCTTTATAACACCAAAGAATACTAAGATCAAAAGACTCACCTTGCATTGTGGAAATTAAATCACATTTAAGTTAATCTGTAAATCGCATGCATATATAATCAGTTGGTTCATAAATTAACTGCTAAACACCTCAAATAAATTAAATCAAAACCAAGACTTACAATGCTCTATTTTTAACCTACCCTCTGTCATTTTTTGTACCATAGTGTTTAACTTGTTCTGACTCTGTCCCAAAACGTTGGGACTCTAATTCGCAGAAATACACAGGCTTTCATTATTAAAATAATCTACATATGAGGCTTTTCGAAACATATTTATTGTATTGAAAACTAGATTTCTAAACTATGTGCTTGGACAAAAATATAGGCTATTTGAATAGCTAAGCACTTTAATTAGTGCCTAATGGCTTGAAAAATGTATGATAGTGAAGGAAGCCAACCTGAAAGGGTAGTTAGGTTAGGCCTGGATAGAAAAACACACTTCTCTATTGATTTCTTCTGTTTTCAAACTATTGCACTATATTACATTTCACACATTGTTGAATTTTTGGCGATGTTCCTTTATCATTAGAAGAGACACATTGAAAACACACAAACAAATATAGGCTATAGAACTATGTTTCTACAATGATTTGAAATATACACTTAAAATATAAAATATAACAAGTAAGATGGCGGAAAGTGAGTAGAACGTGTCTGTAGCGGCTCCGGCAAAAATATCACTACTGCATTTTATTGTTCGTGTACAACCTCTGTTTCACGTGCAAATGTCGCCACCTGTGAGAAATGTACTCGAAAGATTTGAGAAGTTCGAAGCAAGTGTGAACGCTACGATTCGCAGTCCTAAGTGCCGGGTAAATATTGGAGTGACTGAAACCATTGGGTTGACTCAGAAAGCTAGTGGATAATCCTAATTGAGATTGAGAAATTTAAGTGATTTTAAAAAGGACATTGATCACTTGAGAAACAGTTTCTCTGATCTAAACAACAAAGTCATACTTCAAGAGGATAAACTTGACTATCTTGATCAATAAAGCTGAAGAAATTGTTTGCTAGTGCATATAATGCCAGAAAAACCAGGCGAGGATGTGAGGACCGAAGTTTTAAGGATGTTTGCGACACAACTTAATGTCAAGTTTGAGGCTCGTGATGTTGACAGATGTCACCGAATAGGCAAGCTGAAGAGAACATCGCAGAGGCTCTGGTGGAGGGAAGAAGGCCTCTTTATGATTAAATTAACAAGCTACCAACCACGTTCGCTTGTTTTCAGCGCCAAGAAAGCCCTTAAGAGCACCTCCATTCTCATAACGAAGTCACATAACTTATTATTACATAGCTCCTCACCTAAAGGTTTATGGAAATACCTTAGACAATTAGGTGTTGGATACAAACGTAACGTATTGGTAACACTGAAATCCCCATATCATCTGATCTTAGTTCTCATTTTGTGAATACTCCTAATTTAATTGATCCCGTTCAAAAAAATAGGACTTTATGCAATATCGCTAGCGGATGTTGTACAGTCAATCAAGCGAATCAAAACAAATGCACGAGGAAATGATCAAATTCCAATTATAATTATAAAAAAAAATACTTTATGTTTTAAACCCTATAAGAGATATTTTTAATCATTCTCTACGAGTAGGAATTTTTCCATCTTTGTGGAAATCTGTATTAGTGAGGCCTATCCCTAAAACCCCTTTGCCAACCTCTTCAGTAACAGATTATAGACCTATAAGCATACTTCTAGTGCTATCAAAAGCCTTTGAATATATCGTACACAGACAAATCTATAGCTTCATAAATCATCACAAGTTGCTAGACAAATAACAATCTGGGTTTCGACCGCATCACAGCACTACCACAGCACTCATGAATGTAACTGATGATATAAGATTAGCCATGGATAGAAGACAGTTGATGTTGTTTGTTGGCACTGTTAGAGGTTAGCAAAGCTTTTTACACCGTTAACCACATTATTCTTCTTGCTAAATTACAAACAAACTTTCATTATTCAGTAAGTTCAGCTCAATGGATGCAGTCATACCTAACTGACCGCCAATAATGTGTCATGATAGGTGACACTCGGTCAACATGGCGTTCAGTGACATCTGGAGTGCCACAAGGTTCGGTCCTTGGCCCTCTCCTTTTCTCAATGTTTATAAATGATCTCCCAAGTTGTTTGCAACATTATCAACATCATCTACATGCTGATGATTTCCAACTTTATTTATCATCCTCTCTTTCTCATATTGATAATGCCGTGGATAATATGAATGCTGACTTAAGTGCAACACATAATTGGTCACTACAAAATGGTCTTAATGTCAATCCTAAAAAATCTCAATCTATTGTTATAGGGTCAAAAAAATTACTATCCAAATTGTGTTTCGCATCTGTACAACAAATAAATTTAAATAATAGCCCAATTTCAATTGTGCCGGTTGTTAATAAACTTGGTTTACATATAAATGAAAACCTATCATGGAATAATCTTGTGAAACAAATATGTAAAAAAGTGTTCTTTGCCTTACACTCACTTAAGCGCCTGAAAAAATGTATACCAATGAATATTAAAATCCACTCTTGTCCAATCCCTTATCCTTCCGCTTTTTGACTTTTGTGATATAGTGTATAATAAATGACCTGACAGCTGACCTTGCGGCAAGATTACAAAGACTCCAAAACATGTGTTAAATTTATGTTTGACCTCCGGTCCCGTGATCATATTTCCCCATACTTTTTTTAAGGGACTAACTTGGCTACGACTTAAAGAAAGACGAACTCTACACTCGATGACCATCATAAAGAAACTATTGACTTCCAACTCCACCATAATACCTTTCTTCACGTATACACTCACTCAACTCTAATAATAATTTCAACACTCGATCACAAGAAAACCCAACTTTATTCATTCCTCTCCATAATTCCAATCATTACTCAAATTCTTTCACTGTTTCAGCTTCTCGTTAATGGAATACCCTAACCAACAATATAAAGAAATTAGAATTGAATGGTTTCAAGCGATAAATCACAAATAATCTGCGTGTGGAAGCTCATTCGCAAGATTGAGGCGTGTGAGATGTAATCACACCTTCTTTTGTGTGTGTGCGTTCTCATATTATGTAATCCTTGTGTATTTTAGCTCTAGTTTTTATACATTTTTTTTGGTGTTTTTATATATATTATTTTGTTAAACTTCATTTTAATTGTATTGGTTAAGTGTAAGAAAAGCCGGTAGCCTTAACTGCACCATTAAAGTCGATTATTATTATTATATTATTATTATTATTATTCTAAAAACTAAAACCTCCTGATATAAATGTGATGGATAAATACATTTTATCTGGCAGATAAATGCTATCTGGCGGTCATAAGACACTTTTAACTTATCGAACAAATAAAAATATGTAGCGGCCAGATTAATATTTATCCAGGAGTCATAAGTCCGGCCCTAAGTCTAACAAGCCGATTGTGGAAAATATATGGCTTGAATAAAGAACTGACCCAGCCCACAGGCTTGAAACAGTAATGGATGTAAAAAATAAAATAAAAATATAGCATGGCCCCTGGAACATCCTACATCAGCAAATTAAGAACTACTGGCCGCCTTACCCCTGAAACATAAACATCAGCAAATTAAGAACCACTGGCCACCTTTCCCCTGAAACATCCAACATTATCAGATTCTGAACCACGTGTAAAATAGTAAGTTTGACAATTATATACTTGTCAAAACTGCAATAAAATTCTGATGGTCAAATGACCTTAATAGCAGTTATCTTCAGGGATCAAAAGAAGTTGGCTATTAAGAAGTGTCCATTATTTGGAAAAATTTAATTTTCTAATTCATACTGCTTAAACACACTTTAATCTTTATTAACCTGTATACTGCAGAGTTTTTTCCCCCTACAAAAGTCTCATTACTTTTATTGTGCAGTAGGTAGTAGGACTCTGTGATATATTTTAGGCTCTACATAGCTTAAGCTACTGTACAGATTTCACAGTACACAGAACATTACACAAATGTGATGAAATCTGTACTGTAATGTGCTCATGAGTAGACTAAATTGATGGAGCATCCCCCACTTCCAACCCCCGCTGACAGTTTAGGTGTGCGGAGGTACGACCTTGAAGTACAGTAGTCATTACCACATAGGCTATTTTAGATTTTTTTTTATAGAGTGGGAAGAAAGGTCTGTTAACTCATCACACCAGACAGTGGCATTCCTGACATTCCTACAGTCAAATGGAGGGTTTTTAACTCATAGGAGGCCCATAGTTATAGTTTACTACATACATAATATACAAGGTAGGCAAACATAATTGTGGAAAAACATACCTTGAGATTATTATTAGCACTGCGTTTTACTACCCGTTCGGGTTATACGCACTTACGCTAATGTGCAATGGTAGGGTGATTGTGAGATGAAAATGGAGGATCTACAGTTTAACGTGGAATCCGAACCACGGTAGAGGCCTGGCATTCCTCACATTCACAAGTTGTGATTAATACACATCTTGTCAGAGGTGAAGGAAGGGTTTGGCAATCAGATAAATCTGTGCCTGGACCGAGGATTGAACCCCGGACCCTCAGCACAGAAGTCTGACACCTTACCCCTAGACCACCAGGTCACCCCATACCTTGAGAAATGTCCAACGTACCCCTTAACAACAGGAGCTGGAAGTGGGCAACCTTGCACTCCATGTTTGCGAATGTGTTAATTAGCTGAGTGTGGCTGAGGCCATCATTTTTCAGAATTGATGTTCTCTTTCAGTTCCTGGATTGTGCATGGTTTATTGGCATAGATCTTTACCCTCAACATGCCATAAGAAAAAGTTTGGAGTCCTTGGTGAACATAGTCGTTTCAAGATTATGCTATCTTTGAAGAAGCTGGTTACAGTGGCGCAGGAACGTTTTTATT
>CABFWB010000524.1:240949-282932 GCA_902151455.1 Timema bartmani
GTGAAGTGAGATCGCGTATAACGAGGGATACCTGTATTTAATGGTCCCACTGTGCATTTTTAAATTTATTTTAGTCATTCCAAACATTAGAATTAATACACACAAAACATATTAATAAAAATGTTATCTGATGCAGCTCAACTAAAAATTATGAAACACTGAAAATTAAAGTAGATTTCCATACATCTTTGCCATATATTTGTTACTAGCTATAAAATCACTAACCAGTTTTGCAATTTCAACTTTGCTGAGCCTCACAGGTGACTTAGTTTCCAAGCATTGAAAAACTTCTTTCTACAGTAGCTGATGTAGCTGGTATGACTATCAGAGTTTTCAAAATCTCTTCAGTGTATGCTCCAAGCACATTTTATTTTTATTATGTTAACATAGTGTGAACATTGTATCTTGCCTCAATAAGATGTTTACATTATCTAAAAGTTTTACTATATTATTTTGGGGGGTAAAAATAATACTTTTTACCCCCCTCAATTTTTTGAGGGGGTAAAATTTACCCCCGTACCCCCTAGTTCCTGCGCCACTGGCTGGTTACAACCACCATTGGTCTGGACATGTGATAGGTCATCCCGTTTTGCTTGGAGTAACCTAGTAACTTAATGTCATCCAACTGATTATAGGATGTCAATAATTTTGCAGTACACGTCTTGAGTTTATTGTTGTTTCAAAAAAGATGGACCCTATGATGCACATTCGTGACAATGATCACTACATTCCAATCTTCAGTTCATGCAGTGGTTGTTCATGAATTGCATGTGGATTCACTCTGGCCCAGAAGTGTGTATTCTGAGAAAAATGTTATGGCAAGGATGTCATCGTTTTCAGCCACAAAGGTCTTAAAGCAATTCCTCCACTCTAGATACTCAATATGGGTAAATCTTTCCTTTCTTTGCTACTCTTTGGCAAGTCATAGGTGTGAAGGCAATCTCTTGGGACAGCCAGTTATTGCGAGGTAGCTATCCAATGTGTCTGTATTCACCAGTTATTTTCAACATCTTCCCCATCAAACTCTCTAACAATATTAAATAAATTTATGAAATTTTAGTGTGCAGCCTTGAATAAACCCGTTGTCCAAAATGATTTCACCAACAACTCTTTCTGCTCAGTTAGGTACATATTGACAGCACCGAGAATGTCCGTGAACTGAGCTTATCAGGGTGAGGTGAAGGGAAGTTTGTACCAAGCAGGCGAGACATGCTGGAGCTATGTTCCATTTCAACACATGGCGCCAAGCAGGCAAGACCCCCATTGCTGCAACCATTCTGTAGTAAATGTGGGACCTCCTACAAATAAAACACCCTGTACTATACATATGAACTGATAGTTTAAATTTTTATCCACTGTTTAGAGATTGATATGTATAAATATGCTTTTCTAGAAGTGTTTGTGTTCTTTACTGAAAAAGTTCGTTATTGAAAAGTTGTTTCACTGCCCGTGTTATTTTGCAGGTGAAATTTAAACTGTCCGCTACGAAGAAGACTCCGCCATTCAAAGGTGTATGCTACAAAGGGAGATTTCACTGTCCCAACCTGTATAGGCTGGTACACCCAATTAGAGATATATTTTGAATACATTGGCCCTCAAAATCACTTTATTTGATGCACCCTTATTCATATGAGTTATTGTTAAACAAATTGTTTTTTAAGTGTAATATGTTTAATATATCAACTGTGTGTTTTGAATAAAAATTGTTTAATAATGTGTAAAAATCAATATTATGTTTCTCTTAAAGGAATAAATGGTGGAAAGTCACACCGAGTAAAATAGTTAAACAGTTTGTATTTTTATATTTAATTGAATGTGTTAAATAATAGAAATATGAATAGTCAGGGCAACCCGTATAGTAATTAGAATATAAAGAAAAGTTATATCACAAATTATTTCTCAAGTTGAGGAAATTTAACAACTGAGTAGAAGTGGATCATCTCAATTATTGTCGACAAAACTTGTGAGATTTAGGCCTAGGTATATATTCATTGATCCCAGTTCAGAATCATTTGGTGTGCTGTTATTTTGTTAATTTTTGTTGACTGAAACATTTCATTAGTCTCATTCGACTAACAATTTTTTCCAATTTATTTTTTGTCTGTGTCACACAAGTTTTTCATGTTTTATAAAATCATTTCAGCTATTGTATTTTTGGGCCTTTTTATTTTTGGAATTTAACAAGAATTATAATGAAAATCTAGGGTAAAATTAATATGAAATATAGGCATAGACATTTTATGTAGGCCTAAGTGTGTTTCTTAAAAGTATTAAAGTCTAAATTAGGAGGGCTGCATACTTACCTTAGTGATACTGGAATAGATTGTTTGAATAATGTTTTTTAAATCCATTTTTAAAGACGAGCTTTCACTGTCATACACAGATTCTTCAGATTAAAAAAGTAGATTGATTAATCAACCTTGCAATCCAACCAACAGCATATTTTGTGTTGAGGGAGGGTGGGAAACCATTTAGAAAAACCACCCTTAGTACACCCGACTGGGATTGGATCACAATCTCCCCATCATCGGCAGTCCAGTCTATTGTGAGAGTAGCGTGTTAGACCATGCGGCCACTGAAGCAGGTTCCCACATACTCGAAGAGAAATATCCTCACACTGGTGTATTTCATTTGAGAATAGCAGTCATAAAGCTTCAAAATATCTAAAATAATTACTGTTGACTATCTTAAAAGTGGAACACAACTTCGTAAAAGAAGAAGTTAGGAAGTTGTGTTTCACACTCTTTTCTGATGAATTCCAATAAAATGAATACTAGGTCGAAGGATAGGGAGGTAACTATCAATTTATCTTCAAGATGAAGCCACTACTTCTTTGTCCAGTGTCAGCAATGTAAAGTGTGAACAAACTTATTTTCATTGTTAAAGCTATATTGTCTTTGCTTGAATGTTTTTGTATCCCTCTTACCTGTCTGTACCTCATTTCATGTAAGAACATACCTCAAAAGGCGAAAGAAGGCTTTCCTTATTAATAAAAAACTATCTTTTTATTAAAGGTTGATTCTATTAAAATGACTGTTTGGGGAAAGCTAGATCTATATTTATTACTATCTACAGGCTAATAATAATAATTGTGCAGGTCTGTCCCCGCTAAGGAGGGACTGACTGATAAAGGATGTTCACATCCTCTGCAGCCGGACAGTTATCATTACCAGATCTATGTATGGGCTAATAATTTCATGTGGTTTTTATTTCTATAGGGATATGTTGATAGCTCTAGCTTCCATCTTGGTGCAGGCCATATTTTAAAATAACAAACCACTTCCTAAATAATGTGATTTGTCTCAGCACTCCATTAGGTGACATCCCCTAGCCCCTAAGACTGTATCTTTTTCTAACCATTGTAAGAACACAGTAGGAAGAACAGTAATCAACAGTTATAAAAGTTAATAAAACTTCCATATTCACAATTCAAGCCATGTGATTTACAACTATCTCTTTTGAGTGACAGTATTAATACTTCAAAAATAATACAAATAATAATAATAATAATAATAATAATAATAATAATAATAATAATAATAATAATAATAATAATAATAATAATAATAATAATAATAATAATAATAATAATAATAATAATAATAATTAGCACCGCGTCTTACTACCCGATCGGGTTATACGCTTAAATACTAATTACGCTAATGGATTAGGAATTGGGAGGGTTGAACTTAGAGGAAGTGAACCCGCATTTGCGTGGAGGGAGAGTGGAAAACAATTTAGGAAAAACCACCCCCAGTTCACCCAACTGAGATTCGAACCTCGATCTCCCCGTCCTCGGCGGAATAATACAAATAATTTAATAAAAGGTTGTCAGTAGTAACCGTAAAAAGCTTTCTTAATTGTCCTTCCTATTACCTTCTTACTATATATAACAAGATATCCTCTTGGTTACAACTTCACTGTATAACCTAATACATTCAATTACTCAACCTGACTCTCTACTTTTAAATAACAATGAAAAAACCAGTTAGTTATGAAACTTTAAAATCAAATGTTTTAAATATGTGTGATTTGAAACTATTAAATGCAGAGGAAAATATTTAAATGACACAGGAGATTAAAAATAAATGAAAGATAGCTACTATAGACTTCACAGTGCTAATCTAGTTGCTACAGAGATCAAGGGATTCTTAACATGAGTTAAGAGTAATTTTATTTTTTATCGTTCATTGTACATATCGGTCTTGAATGTTTTATTTAGTTCCTTAATGATCTAAAAATCATAACCATGTCAGGAATACAGTTTTCACATGATTCATGTTTCTTCTAGTTGCCCCAAGACTTCCATTCCCCCAGGCTAGTATATAGGCGACCATAGATACTTCAATACTTTGTGTGTCCTAACCAAGTTCAACTATTAATATTGTTCCTGATTTTTAAATGTACCTACGAATCATGTCTTCCTGACAAATGAGAGTCAACAAATCTAGATTATAATCATTAAGTCTGCCTGCAAGTCACAAGTTGATTCAACCCATTGAAAGGACACACACATCTTTCTAAAAATCATCTTAAACCCCACTTTTTTATACTTAAAAAAAATACAAAAAATTACATCAACTCAAAATATTTTCCCCCAAAAATTGAATTATGTGTGTTCTATTACAATATAACCCCACAAACTTATTTTTTAATATAAAACTATAGTAATTAATAAAGTTTTATTTGTTAGCATCAAGCAAGATGAAGCATCAAATGGACTGTATATTCATGTAACACCAAAAGAAAGTACAATTTAACAAAAAAATTACCTAATTTTCTAATTTATTTTTAAAAACTGTATATTAATTATATAAAACAGAATTGCAAAGCAAAATATAAAATTTTCATGTAAAGTTAAATAAATACAACTTTTATTCAAAGTAACAATTAGTTGTTTTTTTCTCATTTTTTATAAATGTACCTAAATAAAAACATTCATTGGACTTACTAAAACCTATCTTATGAAACTACTATTAGCACATTTTCATGAAATATAAATGTGTATAGACATTGGCAGTGGAAAGAGTTTATTAAAACTACACACTTTATTGTAAATAATTATTTATACATATATTACAAATTGGCAGTGTTAGGAGAAGAGATGGTAAGATTTTGTCACTTTTTTGTGAATTTGATCAACTTTTCATTGATTGTTTGCTTTAACATGCACCTTTGGACAACATATTATTATGGTCAATTAGTACAAAACTTACCTAAATGTGAACACCCATCTAAAAACTGAACATAAAGCTACTTGCTTGCAAGTATAATACCAAAGAACAGAGAATGAGTGTAAAACAATTTAAAAATATAATGTTTAAAATGAAAAAGTTTCCTCAAAATTTAAGATATGATTGCTTAAGTTAAACATTAAAATTAATTTCTGAACATAATATAATGGCATAAAACACTATAATATAATAATAATAGTGTAATGCACTATTGCTCTTAGCTAATATTATTATTAGGGGTTCTGTCTTACGACAGATCCATTCCTTTTGTTAGTGAACCTAGACCGCCAGTAATATACCAGACATTTAATTTGTAACTTTAGTGAAAAAATTATAAAATTTGTTTCTTCTTTCAGGGAATATGAAATAGGATTGAGAAAATTCTTAAACAAATAATCTCTTTAGTAAGTGTAGTGGCTGAAAATTAAAATCTTTGACATGTATGGAAAATATTTATATATATTAGGGCCTAAATATAATTTTGATTGCAAAAAACATTGTTGCTCATTTATAAATGCAACAATATATATTCTAACAAATTTTTGTTCCACGTATGTGTCTCCACCCAGTATGTGGAATTAGGAGCTGAAATGTCAGCTTGGATTAAATTCACTTATTAAATGTTCCCAATACGACATTTTGGAACAATCGCACAAAATACCAACTAAATGCTGCTACCCCCATAATTTGTTCTACAAACTTATTCAAAAACAAATTCCAACCAGCTTAATTTTAAATGGCACAAAGGGCATTGAAACAAAACAAGAAATACTTCCTCAAAACAAGGTTCATATTTTACTTTTACAATGATATAGGTTTTGGACCTTTAAAAAATAAAGTATAATACAATGCAATGCAATGGAATGCAAGACTATGTGGAATGAATTTAAATTATTTATTTATTTTATTTTGTGATCAACAAAATTGCTTTTAATTTTATGTGTATAAAATCCAAATGTAGGCCTGTACTACTTTAAATAACTTTATTTTTTCATATTGTTTTTGTTACCAATAAATTAAAGTAGAAAACTTTAATTTGATTAATTTGAAATATTTCATTGATATTGAAAGTCCCTTAACATGATGTATCTGTAGTTTACTTAAATATTTCTAAACAATTACTTTGTTACATTTAATTAAAATTGGCACTGGGAGAAGAATACATTAAAATTATTCTTAAAACTTTAAAAAAAATTACAATATGTTTCTAATAACCGGTTTCATTATATTACCTTTTTTTTATTTGTTTTACACATAGATTTTTTTATACATTTAAGTAAAAATGATATAGCACCATTAAATTTTGCAATTGCAAATAAATATATATTAAGAAATTTGCACTTCTAAGTTTAAAATAATCAGAAGTGTAAATTTCTTATTGTTATGATCTAAATCTACCTAACAACAATTCTATTTTTTATGTCTGTATTTACGTTAATACTCATTATATATATTTTTATGGCCACCACAGCACATCCATAAATTTGAAACAATGTGATTGTTAATCATGCTGAAAGAAAATAAAAACTTATCTAAAAAAATGTTAATAAGGAACACTTTCACACTTCTTGTCCATGAACACAATGTGTTAGGATTTGTTCAACTTGTTCCTGCTCGTTATCTGTTGATTGTGACTTCTGGGCTGATAAAAAACCCCGCAACCATCACATTTCCCACAAGGTAAAATAATCTAGATTAGTATTGATAGTGGCTATTTACATTCCTAAAAGTCACCTTTTCAAAAATTCTTTTCCTCATCAAATACATAAAATAGCCCCAACCCTCTTAACAAATAGGGTTTATAAATATAGCTTTATTGCATTTTTCTTATATTAGATTGATATTAAAAGCTTACTTTTTGAAAATCTTATAAGACACATGCTATTAAATGTTTCAACAATTAATAAGCAACTATCACATAAGTCTTTTTTTTTTCGTTAAAATATGTTTTTGAAACTAGAGATAACTAAAATATTTTTAGTTGGAAATAATAAAAGTGATATATTAGGAAAATGGCTTGAATGTGTAATTTAACAAGTAACCTAGGTACTCAAATTCTTTGCAGCTTTAAAAACTGACATTGGTTAAGAGAAAAGAACTACCAAAGAGTGTTAAAGATTCAAATTTGACACATATCAATACTTTTTACCTTATTTAAATATCCATAATACCAATACTTTCATCTTATATTAAACCCCACAAAAAATGTAATGTCACCATTCAACTGAAATGTACACTGAACAAGCAGTATATTGATCAACATTTTCATTCAAGTGTGGATTCCCTACCTTTATATAAATGTAACATGTTGTTTACCACAACGATAGCATTTGAACATAGCTTGTGGCAATACAGTTCCTTACACAACTAATGGTTAAGTGATAATGTTACTTCGTCAAGTTAATGAGGCAGAATTAAACTTGGAATATCAGTTCAGGTATGGTCAAATAGTCTCTAACCGATCTTAACAGCAACTGATACTATTTAAGTGTCAATTTGACAAACAAACCTAAAGAAGAATAGCAGTATACTAATAGTATATGCCTGGTAAAACTTGGCTAACATCAGAATACAATGTGTTTTTGTTCTAAGTAGGTTATACCAATTTTGTTGAACACTATGATCTTTATTGATCATAAGAATCACAGTCGTAATATAGCGACATTTTATTATAGTTGCTCACACGTGCTTTGTTCTAGTCTACATTTCAGCCCAAAACTTGTGAGAGTTTGTCTTGCCCAGAAAACAACGACAGCAGCTTATTATTTTAATTTTTGCTGACCTATGTGCGGCTTTACTTAAAAAATAACCACCGCTTGTGTAGCATGTCTCTACGTGTTCTTGATGCACACTTGACATCTGCTGACTCGTCCTCTCAAACTTCCACTCTTGAGTGTTTCGCTCTGCGGCGCTCTGAACTGGTTCTCTTCTTCGATGGTCGCCAGCCAGAAACTGAATTTGTTGGCAAAATAGTGGCATGTTCCTCGCGCACCGTTGCATTCTATAAATGGTGTTGCACGGAAGTCTTCGAGACAGGATCCCGGGCTGGCGAGAGACTGGCCACCTCCTTCAGCGCCAGCAGCCGTATGCTGAGAAATACAAATTGTGAATGTTCAATTCTGCCTTACAATGAATGAGTTGGAGATGATCTAACTTATTTATATGTGGTCAATCACATCAAACTTATTTACGACATAAATTTTCAGTATGATATTTAATTTAAAGTTAAATGTATAACAATTATAGATGCATTGCTTGTTACCATGACGAAGCTGTATCCAATCCAGAGTCCTGACCAGCTATTAGGACACTCTGGAACATTGAGGCCTTGACTGTGCACAGCAATTACATTTGCTGGGGCTTCACACACGACACATCTAATTCACAAACAACCAGTAAAATTGTGAGTATTAATATAGTGTAACAATTCAAATAAGTTATTTTGCTGAAAACATAAATATTTTTTCTAAATTTATATTTGCAAGTTTTAAAATTATAGTTGGTTTTTCTAAATCTATATTTGCAAGTTTTAAAATTATAGTTGGTTGGAATAAAAAAGTACACAATATTTAAAAAAATCAACTATCACATTTCATAAGAAAGAACATTATGTTGAAAATTAAAAATTGCATGCTTCTGTAGCTAAAATGATTGACAAGATGGGTGGGCTACTTTTATCATGATAATTTAAATGAGAGACAAGGCAAAATTTTAATGACAAGATGGGCTACTTGTCTCGTAATAATTTTAATGAGAAACATGGCAAATTTTAAAGACTGATACAAAAAAATATTTACAGCTAAAGACTTCCAGTCTTGTACCTAAACCATGCCCTAATTTACCTTGATATGTATTGTCTAATATTATTCTCCTCCACTGGCATCATAGGTATTGAGGCTGTTGTTGAAAGCCAGTAGGACTTGTCATTACGGCTAGCATAGTTGCACACATTGTTGAAATCACAAAACAAGAAGGGCATTGTGCTGAATTTCCTAATGCAGGATCCAGCAAAACCTTCACACAAAAAAATAAATTATAATGCTGTAAAATATATCATTTAGTTATTAAAATAATTCAAAAGTTGTAATTTTGCTATTAACATGTTTTTCCATGGTTGAATGTGATACAGTCCACTTTTCATAGGAAGAGCCTTATCGGACAGCTGGGAGAGCTACGAAATATACTTTCACATATTTATACATCAGGCCATATGTCACATTTGATAGATATGATCAATACCTATTAAATAATATTAATAGTATAGTAAAATGTTATCAATTTTGGCCAATTTTTTATTTTATGTTTTTCAAAATATGTCTTTCTATTAGAATCTCACTACAATAGACTCTCAGTTATCTGAGGTGACAAGACAATAAATTAGGCCCAAATTTTAAAAAAACCTGGATAAACACAGCATTGCACTTTGCCTCAAAAGTAAACACTGAATAAGTACGCCTGAATAACATTAAGTCTTTTTTTACTGTTATAAGCAAATGTTGTCACTTCCGTTCAAAGACATGTTCTCGCAATTTTGCGAGTTTTATTTTCTATTATTATGTACAGACAGTCAAATACAAAATTATATTTATATTTCATGTTACATTTTTCATTCAGACGTTCAGTTTTACTGGCCTGTACATTGCTGGACAGTTATATTGTAGCATTTAGGGCGGTCCTTTAACTTAAATTTAATTAAAAATTACCGCTCCAGTTGATCCGCAGCCTGGTTAATGTGAGCCCAGAGAATCGAGAGTCTACTGTATATGTATTTTTTTTAAATTTAATGCACATTTGAGGTATATACAATTTAGAAGTGTTGTATTATCTATTTTAATAAGATAACAAACTGAGTAATATTGTAAGTTAAAAATAACACAAATTACTAGTTATAAAACAATGATAGTTGTAGACACAGAAGATATTTAAAGACTGCACCACAAGCTCTAGTATTATTATTATAATATTAAACAAAATGTTTCTATCGAAGTTTTAGAATCCCGCTATGTTCCATTATAAACATCACAATCTCTAGATTTATTTAAAACTGAGTGTGCAGATGAGAGATTATTTTGCAATTGTAGTTACCCAAATCTTGATGATGTGCCTTCTCATTGCCCTCTATGTACAAGAGACTGTATCCGTCCCAAAGTTTGACATGTCCAGGTTCGCATTGGGGCACCATCACTCCCTGGCTGTGTTTGACCAGTAGTATTCCTGTCAGATAGTCTGGCTGACTATCACAGGGAGCCCCAGGTTCACCAGACGGTCCGTCGTCACCTCGGATACCCTGAAAGTTGGAAGTTCCTAGCATTCCTTTTCACACAAACCATGTGTAACCCTGATAGCTTATAATCCTATATATTATTTCTGTTGTCAACATCTATTTTTCTCAAATAATACAAAGCCTACAGCGATGAATAAGGTATCAGTGGATAGGATTTTTTTAACGACTTCTGACATAGCATACTAAGTTTACGTTAAAACACATTGTTTGTTTAAAATCTAAGTTAAAAGAAAAATCTAAATTCAAGATGATTGCATTCTGACATCAAATATTGTATACAAAGAGGTATTGTAAATTGTAAATACATTCATATTAATAAACTATCTTTACTATTTTGTGTATACACTTCACTGAGTATTTAATTTCAACAACCCAACAAAAGTCTAAATCATTTTTGGTCGCCGCGTGGTCTAACGTACTACCCCTACAGTAGACTAGACTGCTGATGACGGGGAGATTGAGTTTCGAATCTCAGTCAAGTGTACTTAGGATGGTTTTTCCAAAATGTTTTTCCACTCTCCCGCCACACAAATGCGGGTACACTTCCTATAAATATTTCTTTCCTAATTCCTAAAAGCATTAGCAAAATTAGTACCTAAGCATATAACCCGTTCTCTCTCCCTCTGTATATATATATATATATATATACACACACACATGCACAAACATTAGTTTATTTATGGTATAATTTGAACAACATAAATAGCAACCATACCAAGATCAGTCGCATAGGCTGGATTATGAAGTGTAGTGGTGGTGGGTGATGGTGGTGATGGTGGTGAAGGTGGTGTTGAGGGTGTTTTGAGGGGCGCAAAGCTTCAGGATTTTTTGGATTGTTTTTTCAACATTGGATAGCTCTAGAATTATTTAAAGGTTTTCATGGTCTATTAAAGGGTGATTGATGGACATAATTTAAGCAACATGAAATATTTTGTATGTTTACATTGGCCATATATATTTATATAAGAACTATGTTTACTTAATTATATTTTTGCATTATGTAGTGATATTGTTACATGTTTAATTTCATGTGAGTTGAAAACAAAATGATAAAATAACTAAACAAGACACAAAACTAATTTTATATTTAAATTTGAACAATCAAGGAATCGTAAGAACTGTTTTCATTGCTAATATCTTTCAGAAAACACCCAATAAATATATTTTAATATTATTAAAAAATAACAATACTGCCAACTGCCAAGGTCTAGACAACAGTTGGATATGATTGCAAATATTTCCACTAAATCTTCATAATTGAGCTTCAACACAATATCTTTTTCCACAATAGTGAGAAGAGGAGAATTTATTTTTGATGACATCATTACTGTTCACAGCATTGTTTTTTATCTATAAAAAATTTATATTGCAAAAATTTTGTTCTTAGGGCATCCCCAAACCAAGGTAGAATGGGCCACTTATACCTCTGTGGATTCACAACTGAGCAACTAAATAGGTTTTAAATTACTAATGTAATAATATAAAAGGCACAACCCTGGTCTGCCTTATTGAAAAACTTGCAACACAAAATCCAGCTAACATCCTTTTTTTTTAAATATAATCCTAAGACTACTATATCATACTTGTTTACTGGTTATAAGAACATATTTTTAAAATTAAAGGTGTCACTTGTTTATTACCACTTTTTTTATTTTAATTGCGGCCTATTAAGTTTGCTTAATTATGCAGATCGGCCCTCTAGCTGAATAAGGTCGGACCACACTGAGTATAGTTAAATGCAACACTTTAATCTTTAAAAGTAAAAGTGAGTCAGAAGACTGACATCAAATTTATCTTGTCAAGTTAGGTAAAGTTGGTATATTGAAACGTCAACTTGAGATACTTGATACGAACAGATAAAACTATTCTCACCTGCAACCCGGCGATACCATCCAGTCCCATCTCTCCTCTCGGTCCGGCGGGGCCTACGAGACCTCTCAACCCATCAAGACCAGGCCTTCCAGGCTCTCCCTTGACGCCGGGTATACCTGGTGTTCCGTCCAGTCCAGGGCTACCACGATCACCGGGAAGACCTGGCACACCTTGAATGGCAACAATTTGGTCAATTAGTACAATCTAACAAACAATCACTACACATTTATAAAACATGGGCCCGAACCCTTTGATCGACTGAGATAGTGGCTGTGGTCAGGGCTAAAGCTCCTCCTAGTCTAAGACTTGTTACAAAGACTTGCCTATATAATGGCCACAAGTGTTTAACTGACCTGGCAATCCTCTCTCTCCCTTTGGTCCCGGTAGACTGAGTCCGGTTTCTCCCTTGTCACCCTTAGATCCGTCTGACCCTCTCTCCCCTATCAACCCATCAACTCCAGGATAGCCCTTCTCTCCTCGGGCTCCAGGAATTCCAGGTGATCCTGGGCCTCCGTCGTAGCCTCGGTCACCCTTGATTCCAGGTGTACCAGGAACACCAGATATACCTACCAACATAACATATGAAATATAGAGGGGGTGGATTGTTGAAATAATTTAACATGCGCCATTATCTGTTTCTATTTTAACAATAACTTTTTAACCAAAAGTTTATGCAGTTGTGATTACTCCACATAAAAGTGCAGTTACAATCTAAAATGAACTACGTCTTATCACAAGAAGAGGCTATTTTGTTTTCTTAAACTATAATACACAGTCTTCATTTCTGTTTCAAAGAAAACCAAGATACAATCTCAAGCTTGTCAGATGGATGTAGTTGGTTCACACGAACTTAGGCTTTCTTGGCATTCCAAAACTTAAGTTTTTCCATCCACCTACCATGCAAATATATTTTGTAAATCTTACGAGTAAAATTAAATTAAATCAGCCTGTCAGTTTGACAAGACATATTCATAAAGCAGACGAATACAAAGTTGTTTTGGTTTTTGAGAACCTTTTCAACTACCGGAAAAAAACCTAGCCTGTGCGAATCCAACATTTTCAATTTCGAATCAAATCAGAATATTCTAAACTTAATAAGATTCATAATTTTTTAATCAAATTAAAATCTTACTAAGATTCAAATTCAGATTCAGATTCAAAATTTCGAAGGTTCACACAGTCTTAAAAAATAACTAACTTACTCTGACTGGACCAATATTGTCAACTAAACAAGATAATGGATGTAATATTATTTGACTTTATTATTATTATTATTATTATTATTATTATTATTATTATTATTATTATTATTATTATTATTATTATTATTATTAATAAATAATAATAATGATAATAATAATAATGATGATGGTGATGTAACCTTGAGGTCCAGGTTCTCCTTTTTGACCAGGGGCTCCATATAACCCAGGTGGTCCTGTGTCTCCCTTGGGTCCCGGTTGTCCTGGCGCTCCATCCAGACCTTGCACACCCGGAGTGCCATCAAACCCGGGAGAGCCCGGGAATCCCTCCGGTCCCTGATCACCCTTGGCACCGGGCAAACCCACTGGGCCTGGTAAGCCTGGGCTCCCTTGCTTGCCGGGTAGACCTGGGAAACCGGACTCGCCTGGAAACAAGTAAATGTATTCACAACAACCCTAACTTATATATTTATTTCAATGGAACATGGTTCATGTCAAACATGGAACCAAACCATTAATAAACCTAAAAAATAAATATGTCTTAAATCTGTTGTAATTTATTTATAGATACATCCTACAGTGATATGATGATAAGTGATGATTTGTTCTGAATTTGATTTATAACCAAATATAGGTCCTTCAAACTGTTGAATTTTCAAACTCTCAGCTCCTAAATAAAATTCAAAATTCAAAGATTAAAAAAAACTCAAATGTGAAATTTGTCTAGTTATCCAATATTGATTTTGTTGTTGTTGAGAACTGTCAAGTTGATTGCTAATTATTGGTTTATCCCCACATAGTTAAATTATGAGAAAACTTAACAACCGAACCCTACATGACTGAATGTGGATTCACATTATAACAAAGTTGTTAGCATTTAGCTAGTTACTATTTCTCTAACAATTTAATAATTAATGTGAACAAAATCATAATTGAAGGAGGGGAATCAGACCAATGTAGAAAAGTTACCTTCTTTATGATAATAATGTTTTTTAAGATTCAAATTCAAAATTTAGAATTTTCAGGTAGAATGAAGATTAAAAAAGAAGCTGAGTCTTACTACCTGTTCAGGCTATACGCATATTGTGTACTCATTTTTCTTATGAGTTATGGATGAGGAAGTTTGAATTCAGAGGAAGTGTACCTGAATTTGCGTGGAGGGAGAGTGGTAAACTATTTGAATAGCTGTATTCGAAATAAAGTGACTGACTTACCTCTATAACACACCATTTTTAAATAGTGGGGCAGTAAAAATAGATATAATTTAATATGTAGTGATTTATTATATACACATATACCAGTGTAATCATGGTAGTAATTTACTCAACAGTCACAATATTATTAATTAATGATTTTTTTAAACTTTCAAGCACACCCAAAACAGTAGGCTTTTTGGAAATCTTACCCTTTGGTCCGGGAAATCCTGGTGTTCCATCTCTGCCATTCTTGCCCATAAGTCCTGGCAAACCTTTTTCGCCCTTTACAGTAAGACCGGGTGGTCCTACGATTCCTGCTGGGCCTTCGTCACCTAGTTTTCACATAAATCAGGTAAATAATTTTTATCTGATTCTACTAAAATGAGTATGTTAACAATTTTATGGATTATTATCAAATTTAAACAAAAAAACAATGCTGAAAACTTAAAATCCATTAGTAATTCTGGCAGACCATCTAACAGTTTAGGTTTGAATACAAACTATGAATTTAAAAATTAAATAAATCTTTAATAGAATCTAAACGTAATTTCAAATTTGTATTTGAATTAACAAATTCAGTTTAACGTGACTCTTTACCAGTCTTAGATATATTGATATTGTTCTCATCAACAAATGAAATATTAAAGTGTCCTGGAGAGAGACAATTCAGAAATACGAGTTTCAAATAATGTTTTTGCATCAAGAATTAAAAGGAGTAGTTTTGTACCTTTAGGTCCAAGAGAACCAATTGGTCCGTTGAGCCCTCTGGGTCCTGAGGGTCCAGGTACACCCTTCTCCCCATCACGTCCAGGCAGCCCATCGTACCCTCGCTCTCCTTTCAGACCGGGTTGTCCCAACAATCCTGGTTGGCCTGGCTCACCTTTGTCACCTTTCACGTCCACAATGGGCCCCGGTGCTCCACGATCACCTTTACCACCCTGCAGACCAGGGAAACCCACCGGGCCAGGCAAGCCTGCCGACCATACAAATCAACATCGGTGCACCATAATTTTAGTTGGCATTAGGAATTTAAAAAACACAACTACAACCACATCTTCTAGCAGTCATTGTTTAGTCATGAAGACTGCAAACACATGCCTATTTACTAAACATATTTGTAAATGAAAGTAAAGTAACCAATTCATCCATTCATAGCAATAGCATTTTAAATCATAACAATTTACAAGGCATTCTAAAAGGAACTTTATTTTCTTGCCTGTCAATCCTAAGTCTCCCTTAGTTCCATCAAAACCATCTCTGCCTGGGAATCCGGTGTCTCCTTTAGGTCCAGGGAATCCTTCAGGACCCTGTAAACCAGGCTCTCCCTTTTGTCCTGGTAGTCCATCTAGTCCTGGCAAGCCAGGAGCACCAAATGGCCCAGGAGGACCCTAGAAAAAAATATATCAGTAAAATCAATTAATTCTGAAATCTGATTCATGCCAATAATTACTATTCACATGTTTCATTGTGTCATACTTTGGTATTTGAACCGATGTCATGACAAATGTTTATTAAAGGCTGATTTTCATACGAAGCCTGTTATATAAAAATTAGAAACTCATGATGCCACAATGGCGAGAAAAAAATGTTTGCATTTACGTTCTTAGTCCATTTAGTTTATAATGTAAAGAGAAATTACACAATAATATAAAAGGAAGTATTATTGGAAGGTTTTGATAACTTTTAAAATTAACTTTGAACAATCTGGAAGCCAGCATAGTCTAGAAGTGAACTGTATGGAAATTTGAACAAAAAAAGACTCACCTAAATAATAATAAATCAGTGAGATATAGTTTTAAAATGCCAAGTTTTAGTGATTTTCAATCAATGTTATATAAAAATCAAGGTTCAGATAATTTGTGCAGTTCCTTCACTTTCAAAATGAAACGCTTGTTTTATCATCAATATTAATGTTTAGTAGAATCTATATTGTTACTAGACTAACAAAATTGATTCTTAACAAAAGTAATATATATCATACATAACATTAAACTAGTGCGTCTAGGGTGAACTCAGATTACTTACAATGTCCCCTTTAATTCCTGAGTAGCCATCCAGTCCTTTGTCCCCCTTGGCACCTGGAATACCAGGTATCCCATCAAGCCCAGATGTACCGGGCTCTCCCTTAGAACCTGGAAAACCTGGCCGTCCAACTCCAGGAAGTCCCGCGTCTCCCTTTGAACCAGGCCGACCATCGAGTCCGGGAAAGCCTTCTGGTCCTCGTAGTCCTGACAAGCCTGGCTCACCTTTCTGACCTTTCTCCGAGACCAGACCTGGCTCCCCTTTTCGTCCCTACACGATGAGACAGAGAAGAAAATAGATCCAAATTTAAACTGAAGGGGTTTTATTATGTGTTGATACCAAAGATATAATGCAAATGTCAAAAGTTTTTTTCAATTTGGTTGTCGTCCATATTTTGTGCCTTTGAATGTGCATACATCACTATTTCGGGAACTTACCGACAATCCCTGTGGACCAGGCTCTCCCTTAGGTCCAATAAGTCCGGGAGGTCCAGATGGTCCAGGCAGCCCGGGGAAGCCAAGGTCCCCTTTCTCTCCCAAAGGTCCTGGTAAGCCGGGAATTCCATCCAGTCCTTGTTCTCCAGGGAAACCTTGAAGACCCTTCTCTCCCTTCTCACCCGCAGGGCCAGGGAAACCATCAATACCAGGCGCACCCAGAGCTCCTGGGAACAGCCAGTCAATTAATTAACTTGGTACAACTCTGACCTAGTTAAAATGACTTACTTTAGATATTTGTTGGTCCAACGAGGATTTATTGTATTTATGTGTGGGTGGGGGAGGGGGAGCGGGATTTTATGAGATTAGGAAAGGATGAGGTATGGATTATATGTTTATGATGGGTTAAATTGTTAAGTACGGCTATAGCCGCATATAAATACCATATTCTTCAAATTGAAAAATGACACCTGGACGTGGGAACTGAACCAGAGATATTTAGGTTGGTATACCAATGCTCTTACCACTGAGCTATGCAAGAGTTGTCCCTTTAATTCTTCACTCATATTTTAAGGCAGAGTCTGTGATGAGGGTGCGGAAATTGTCGGCAACATATGATCAATCAATTAAAATCGCGAGCTATCAGATAACGCAGCCACCTTCGACTTGATAGGGCTTTATGCTACTAAACTAATAGAACAATTACTGTACGAATGCGCATATCATAATGGATTAAATAGGCAAGCAGTTTAGGGTTAATTATGCTATTTTAAGTTAAGCTAGTTTCTATTTTGGATGTTGAACTATATGAGTGTTTCTTGAGTTCACAAAACATTTATAATAATTAATAAAATACATTTGCAATTAAATAAGATTGCTTGAGTTCCTAACTGAGCTGTGAGGATTTTTGGAAATGATTGTAAACTTAAAGTTTCAAGTTCAGCCCCTTATCACATAATTTTAATAGTAAGGACTGACCTGGTTGTCCACGAGGTCCGGGATATCCTTTAGCTCCATCAGCCCCAGGCACACCAGTGTCCCCCTTTTGACCAGGGAAGCCAGGAAGTCCAGGACGGCCCGATTCGCCGGGCACCCCAATTTCACCTGGAACAACAAAACACAAGCTCGTGGAAACAGTATTTTATTTATATTTTATTTTATTTCTGTTTCTATTTAGTTAAACTACTGCTTTACTAATTTAAAAAACAAGTAAACACAATTTACACATCCTGAGTACTACCGACCAACTAGCCTAGTCAACCAGCTTATCCAGATCACAGATATATTCTATGAGCTAAGGAAAATGTATTTTATCATTCCCATTATATTGTTTTTGAACTTGTACAGCAATATCAAATAGATAATGGAATGCTGGCATCCCTCAGGACTGCAATAACAAATTTAGGAATAGTAAAAACAAACTTTATTTCTCTATGATAATAATTCCCACTTTAGTTTTTTATATTCACTGATAGAGGGATGTGAAGGTCACCTTTTAAATGCACTGTGAAGTAGAATTAAATCTTGAAACATGTGAAGCAAAACCAAAATCAAAGATAAGGTTTTTATTGTTGTTGTCATTACATAACACCACTGTTGATTTTAAAATTATTTATTAGGTTTATTTAGGTAAACAGAAGGGCTTAGAGGAAAAAAACAGAAAACACAATATTGTTTTATACTATCTGAATTTATCTAGGCTTATGCTATGGATGTCATTAGTTGGTGTTAAAATACTATAAAGTATATGTTCTAAAAATGATTACATGTTGAAGTATGTCATAGTTAGTTAAATATTTCAAATATGTTCTTAATACATGTATACCAAAGTTTTCTTCTTTCATCGAAATGTTTTGAAGGTGTGAAAGTTATTGGAAGTGTTAAAGTTGAAGCAAAGTAGATTTGACTTACGACTTTAACATTTCAAAGTTTCACACATACCTACCCACTAATCTTTGTTTTTACAATTTACCGTGCTAGATTTGATAACGAAGATTGGTAAATTTACACTAAAAATTCCTTATTAACACAGACAATTTGTTAACTAAGATATAAAAAACTAAGAAAATAGCTAAGAAATGACTGTTTTGCAGCTGTGTATATGTTATAAACAGGCTCAAACTTTAGTTGACTGTATAAACTCAACCATGAAACACAAGATAGTGTAGTAAGGTGTACCTTTCAGTCCATCCAGCCCTGGCTGCCCTGGTATTCCGGAAAGGCCAGGCGGCCCCAAAGGTCCTGGTTCGCCCTTCTGTCCTGATTGTCCTGGAAGCCCGTCAAGTCCAGGGGATCCTCTGTCGCCCTTCTCACCAGGGAACCCAGGCAGACCTGAAAAAACAGCCATGAACTCTTTAAATAAATATATCCTAAAAGGTATCAAACAATCTCTGATGTATTTATTTACCAGAAAACTGACATTTTAAATGTAGCCATCGATCTATGATGGAAGAACCGTTTAAGTAATTTCAAAAATATATTGTTTCTTAAGAAAAATATATAATTCATGAAAGTAAAATCTCCTGAACATGAACATATTTCTATTACCAAAGACAGAAAAATATTATAAAAGTTATTTCTAATTTTTTTAGCATATTCCCTAAACTTAAAATCACCTGCACTTCCTGGTATGCCATATTTGCCCGATGGTCCGGGCAAGCCCTTTTCTCCTTGGTCTCCATAAGGTCCCTGTGGGCCAGGGGGGCCAACTCCAGGGACACCCGCTTCTCCTTTTGTTCCTGGTTGTCCAAACAAAAGATATATTAGTGGTGATAATCTTAAATATAACACTTGGTTTTCAGTCTCATTCCTGTGTCCAGGTATATTTATGTAATTTGTATAAGATTATTTCAAATTAAGATGATACATTATTTAACTACACTGTGCTAATTTTAACAAAAAAAAAAATTTTAATTGATAAAACCTACACTGTTATTAGTAGGTACTTAAATAAATAAATAAGATCTTTACCTGATGGAACATCCATTTTTGTGATTAGCTGCTCAGAAACCAAAACATTTGGTTAAACAATGTGTTACTATCCAAACACAATTATATTTTCTCATATAATAAATATAACTTTTCTAAAAAGACTAATTGATTATGATCAGCAAAGAAATATATTTACACAATGTAATATTAACAAGTTAAACCATTGCTTTCATAGAATCAATAGTAGGCCTACCATATACATTTTTATAAAAATTATGCCTGATGCCATATCACCAAAAGGAAGAATCCAAAAATTGTTAATAATACATGAAAATAATATCCTACCCATAGTTTGTGTTTTTATATAAAACAATTTGAGTTTGAAATTTACTTAAATTTTGTAGACCAAAATATGTTTGCATGTATAGCTAGTCTAACTATACATTATCTACAGTTTGAAAAACTTTTATAAAATATACTAATTTTGTAGAACAGCTACTTTAACAGTGATACCACCTGCTTCAATAGCCTCATGTTGTAAGGCCACTCTTTCGTGTTAGAGTGGACTGCCCGATGACAGAGAGATTGGATTTTGAATCCTGGCCAGGTGTACAAAAGCGGGTTTTTCCACAATGGTTTCCCACTCTCCCTTCATGCAAATGCAGGTACATTTCCTCTAAATTCAACCTTCCTCATCCCTAACTCATTAGCATAATTAGTTCATATATGTATAGCCTGAACAGATAGTAAGACACAGTGCTAAAAAAAACCATACTGATATCACCATTTTCCTATGGCTATAAATGAGTAGGGCTGCATCTAGAAACTTTTTAAACTGTCAGAAAAGGTTGTTCAAACAGCGGATCATATATAGACACTGTACTTTGTCATATGTTATAGACTTCTTTAACAGGTGACCTGGTGATCTTGGGGTAAGGTGTCAGACTTCTGTTTTGGGGGTTCGGGGTTCATTCCCAGTCCTGGCACAGATCTATTTGATTGCCAAACCCTTCCTTCACCTCTAACAAGACGTGTATTAATCACAGCTTGTGAATGTGTGGAATGCCAGGCCTCCACCGTGGTTCGAATCCCACGTTAAACTGTGGGTCCTCCATTTCATCTCACAATCACCCTACCATTACACATTAGCGTAAGTGCATACAGCTCGAACGGGTATTAAGACGAGGTGCTAGTAGAAGTAGTAGTAGTAGTAGCAGTAGTAGTAGTAGCAGTAGTAGTAGTAGTAGTAGTAGCAGTAATAGTAGTATTAGCAGTAGTAGTAGTAGTAGTAGTAGTAGTAATAGTAGCAGTAGTAGTAGTAGTAGTATAATTATATATTATAATAATATTATTATAATTATATATTATAATACTATTATTATAATTATATATAATTAAGTAATATTATGATATTATATATAATTATATAATTATTTATCATCATCATCATCATCGTCGTCGTCGTCGTCATCATCATCATCATCATCATCATCATCATCATCATCATTATAATTATTATTATTATTATTATTATTATTATTATTATTATTATTATTATTATTATTATTATTATTATTATTATTATTGACTCCTTTTGAAATGCTGTGGCCTTGATGGAAGTTCTTGAGAAAAATGTATATCTTTTATTTGTTGTATAGTAAATGGCATATTTGGAAGAAGGTACAGGAAAGGTGGACAGAAACGTATAAAAGGAATGAACACAATATGGCTTTTACAATTAAAAAAAGAAAGCAATTCACAAGTTACATTGCTACCACTGGACAAAGAGGTAAGGGTTGTCTCCTGAAGAAAATTGATCGTTACCGCCCAATCCCCTGACCTAAGTTTCATTTGAAACTCATCAGGAGGGAGTGTGAAAAGTGCAATTCAACTTCTTAAAAGAGTAGATCGAAAAACACAACAGGAAAAAAAGGAAATGGGTAAGATTATTTGATAACCAGGCAGGATAGTGGAGGGTAAGGCATACACCCACCTTTAGTTGAGAGTCCTGGTAATCCTCTAGTGCCATCTCGACCTGGCTCGCCAGGGAAACCCATAGGTCCAGCATCTCCCTTGTCACCGCGCGGGCCCGGTAAACCTCTAGGCCCCACAGGGCCTGGGACTCCAGATGGACCAAATTCACCTGGCTCTCCCTGGGGACACAAATAAATATTTTTAGCCAATGCCAATTTGATTAATGTTTTCAAATAGGTAACTCAAGAATTGCAGTACTTTTAAAAAGTGCTGTAAAGAATAGGTTCTAACTTTGAAATCTTGATATTTTCTAATCCACTTATAATTCTGTGAAAGAACACCAAACTTACTCTAAGTCCTTGAAGTCCCTTATCTCCAACAGGTCCATTACGGCCTGGGGGGCCGGGTTCACCCTTTTCTCCTTGAGCTCCACGGTCCCCTTTGAATCCTGCAGTTAAGTTGGCAGGTGGGCAGTATCCAGGTTCACCCTTCAGCCCGTATAGCCCTGGTGTCCCCTTGTCTCCTTTTTCTCCCGGTCGTCCTGCTAAACCTTGTTCACCCTTGATGCTCACTCCCTTAGTACCTTCCTGTCCTGGATAGCCCGGTTCTCCTGGGCTGCCGTCTTGTCCGGGGAACCCACGGTCACCCTGCAATTCAACACATCACTTCAGCTTTTATTTGAAATGGTAACAATGTTAGGGATTGTTATCATGTATTTATATTTAAACATAATAATACAATTTTGAAATTTTTTTTACATATAATTTATTTATAATTAGTCTAACAGGGTTGTCACTATATTCTTACTAATAAATTCCGTGTGTTTTCCAGAAGGAATTCACATTTTTACAGATAACTTGGATTGAAAAAATATATAATAAAATTTATTTTTTCATCAAACTGACTAAGTGTGAAGTCGTGTAACTTATTTTTAAAACAGGATGATTTAAGAATGATGGGGAAATACATCTTCTCTCACTTCATAGCCCTTGTTTAAGGGGAACATATTTCGATCAGTGTGCTTAATTCTTCAGTTCACTTTTTCGTTCATTCAAAGATATAATTTAAGTTTTCAGTTAAATATCCCACATTAACATGCCAGTATTGTTACTAGATTTTGCAAAGCTCCCTGTGTTTTCCAAGACCCCCCACCCCCAAAATATACTCTATTTTTCTGGATTTCCTAGTTTTCTAGTTGCTTGGCAAGCTTATCTAAATACCTAGTATGTTAGGAGTAATGTTAAATTCTGTAACCAAAGTGTATTTTTCACCTCTATGTGAACATACATGTACGCTCACATAAACACCAAAACACAAGATTCTTGTTTTGCTTTTAGCTATACAAACATCAAGGGCCATTTAACTCAGTGATTCCCAAACTCCAAACTCTAGTATATGTACCCCTAGAGGCATGTGAAAGATTTCATTGATTTCAGCAATGCAACACTAATTTTTATTACTTATAGAATATGTTTGAATAAAAGTACAATGAATCTGATAAATTAACATGGATCTTAATGTTGTTTATCCTTTAAGCGATATTAGATATATGTTTGATGTATTTTTTTGAGTTTGAAGGAGTAGGTTGGTTAAACTATAGCCCTGAAAGAGGTACACGACTGACGACATTCGGGAAACATTGATATAAATAAATGTTGGCTGGTGAATATGTAAACATAATAATAGGAATAAATTTATAACTTTTTATTTATGCAAGCAGTGTAAGATTTAAGGTAGGGCAATTGTGGTGATTGCTCCGAGACCCCCACAAAACCCCACAATAAAGAAAACATAATAAACTCTTACTAACAAGTTTGCTGCAAATAAAGCAAAGAAAGTTAGAATATTATGAGCGTTTTATATGAAGTATTTATCTATAAAGCCTTTTTCCTTTTACATTGTTATTATTAAATTTGTGTAAAATCAAACACTTGCTTGGTTTGTACTTTTCCTCAGACACACTATGATGTAACTTACATGGATTTATGAGGACCTCCACACTTTATGCCTCCCCAAGGGCCCCACATATGTATATTTGTTTTTTGATATTTTAACTAAAATTAATAGAACTATAAATTTAATAAATCAAAAGGCAACTAAAAACATATTGATTAATTAAAAAGTTTAACCTAAATACTTTTTCTTTAGTTTTAGTTATTTTAATTATGCTTGTCTTTCTCGGGGGAAGCTTTTACTGACTCTGTTTATTCAGTAGTACTTACACTATCACCCTTTGCACCTGGGAATCCTGGCATGCCATCTCTTCCGGACGGTCCGGGAGGTCCAGGAGGGCCGAGAGGCCCACTACGGCCTGGCTCACCACGAGACCCTTTGTCTCCAGGGGGACCTCGTACCAAGCTATCCGGGACATATGCAGAGTCACCTTTGCTTCCTTGAAGTCCAGGCGCACCCGATTCTCCATCACGACCCTGTTGTTTTTAGGAGATATTAGTTCAATTTAGAAAACAAAAAAAAACCATAGTCAAAGATATAAATAAAAATGGCCAGTGGAGATGTATATATATATGTATATATATATATATATATATATATATATATATATATATATATAATTAGGGTTTGACTAGAGGAACAGGAAGCCTTTTGGTATGGAGAAGTACCAGTTTGAAATATTTTGGGCATTTGAGCAAATCTCCATAAAAGGGGGCATAGAGAGGTGCAAATTTTTACAAAAAAATACTCATACAAATAAAGCTTCAACTTTTATTATTATCGTGAATCACAGATAATTACGTTTAGAAAAAAAAACTTATTAATATGGTGAAATGATGGACACAGACCCCTCCCTAGCTGGTACACAGATGTGATGGCAATACCACTGCACACACTACAAAAATAGCCAATATGCAATGAGGCAAATTTTTATTTGAGTAGCAAACTTTTATTTTGTGTAGCCCACATAACAAAATTTTAAATTTTGACAGTAGCTTTCATACTGAATGCATTTTGGGACCTCTGATTTAGACTCATCACACACACTTGTAACACAATTATCTTTTTATTCCAAATAATTTTTGTAAACATTTAATAGCAATAATATTGTAATAAACCGTGCCTATATTTAATCAAGTAAAATATCTTAAATTGATCACATGATCCTTTCAGTGAGTTAATGCCCTTTTTATCAAGTGCAAAACAAATAAATAACTAAATTGAAAAAAGAATAATGATTACTTCAATTAATTAATGAATAAGGATGTACTATGGTATTTAAGTGATTGTAGAGTGATTTACATGGTGCTGCTTTTGATAATATTCGCTGGCTTCTTTTGACTCAACCTTGACGCTTTCCCTGAGCGAATATTTGACTGCAAAATTCGCTAGCTGATAAAAGTTTACACAATGCTTCTAAAGAATGTGAAGTCACCAGTGTTTAACCATTCTTGTGTCATGGTGTCAAAAAAAACTCACCTCGCACGTGCGTCTCAAACAAGGTTTGTAGCAAGCTGCCAGTCTTGCGCATGCGCATTAAGGTAGACCCATTCACTGATCACTCTTAAAAGCACTAATACGTCACTTATTTTTATGCTGCTGGTAAAAGCAGCTAGTTATTCGCTTTACAGGAGCGTTAAAGTTGAACATGTTCAACTTCTCAGCTAGCGTCTTTTATTCGCTGCGTTTTAAAAATTATGACACGAGAGAATAAAAGAAGCCACGTCTTTAGAATCTTTTACCAGCGAATTCGCCAGCTTATAGAGAAGCTTGTTCAAAGCGAATAAAAGCAGCACCGTGTAAATCACCCTTGAGCAGCTGAGATAAGATGTGGATTGTGTACTATACATGCACCAACATTAACCTTGGAAGATAGAGTCAGAACGTAATAAGACAAGGCCTAGAAGATAAAATAGTGTGTTATGTTGTACTCACAGGCACTCCCGGTGGTCCTGTTGATCCTGGCAGTCCATCCTCTCCTGCCACCCCTGGGAACCCTCTCTCTCCTGGGGGTCCGCGAGGCCCCTGCAGTCCTGGTACACCATCAATTCCACGGTCACCCTTGTCCCCTCTGGACCCAGGCGTGCAGGCATTACATCTCCCACCAGGTAGACCCGGGATTCCACTATCACCTGATAATGAGCAACATTACACTTCATCTGGTTCACTCGGCATAGCATCAGATACTATTTGATAGGTCCCCTATATTGACGACCTTCTAACATATTCTTTTTTTTTTTCACATCACATACAATGCTCATGTGCACATATACTCTTTTCATGATCACATGGTTGAAATCGTTTATGCGGGGTTGGAACTTGAGAAATATAAGTGAACTTCCGTTTTCAATCCAAGGCCGTAGCCATGGGGGTTTGGGGATTCAACCCCAACCCCCAAAATTTTATGAACAACATATATATATTGTTTTTACAATATCTCCATATTTTATTATTTTTTAGTCATTAGACACTTATTCATATCGTCATTAATTTTCATATGAAAATCCATCTAGGTGGTCAAACTGTTAACTGATGAAACATAAGCTTCTAAAATAGGGGGTACTAGTACACAAATTAGTAGATGACGTTAGATTATTTTACAAGTACTGTATTGGCCCGAAAATAGTATGATGTTTTTCTCTTAAAAATATTCTTTCAAAACTGTACTCCTATTATATGTTCAGCCTAACATCTTTCACTGATAAAAAACGGTAGGTATCTACAAAGGTATATTTAGTAGCAAGCTGGAACTGTTTCGGCCGGTGGGAATCATTGCACACATCTAATAATAACATCGAGGTAAAAACAAAGGGAGGATTTCCACTCTTGAGTGTCAGTGAACTAGTAATTCATTAGGTCGGTGTTAGTTGGTGGTGGAGTCTGTGCTGTGTTACTGGTATTAAAAAATCAGCCATAGTAGGTCTGCAAGTGAGTGATCGAGTTGAAAAGAAGGCTTCCTTGGCGTCTCACATGACTAAAGGAATAAGATGAAACTATATAAAACTAAAACAAAACTGTGTCAAGTTTTTATCTTGAGGTATATTCTAGACATTTTATTTTTCATGTAGAAAACATTCTAAATTTCAGAGTCGTATTATTTGCGAGGCTGTACTATATTTGGGCCAATGCGGTAAGTATGTGTGGATGGGATGAATCCTTACAATCCCCTATAACCCTTGAAATGATAATGAAACTAATAGAAACACACCCCCTACCTATTTTTATATTCATACCACAGTAGCTTTTAGTTACCTTGAACATTGTTATCAGATAGAATATAAAGTACCATATAGTGACAAGTATTAATTAACCTTTCAATCCTGAAAACCCTGGAACTCCTGGCAATCCTGGTTCTCCTATTGGACCCACAGGACCTGGTGGTCCAGGAATACCATCCAAAGAATCTCCAGAGAAACCTCTTAACCCAGCATACCCTCGTTCTCCCTTAGATCCCTTTTCTCCGTCTCTTCCAGGTAGACCATCGAGACCTTTTGGGCCCTGGAACATCACCATGGTTGCTAGAGGAGATTCTTAAGACTCCAATGAATCATTGCAATTATATGACTGTGAATCAGTGGTGTGGCGTGGCTTTTTTTTTGTTAGGGTAAGTAGAGTTTGTTTAAACTTTACCTATGTTCTCCTCGCTCAAATTCAGGTGTGAACAAAAATATATTCCCATGTGAGGAATGTAGAGCAGAACCTATATATAATTGATCAAATTAGGAGCAAGTGTGAGAGAACATATAAACAGTTTAAGGTGATATCAGGGCTGTACGCAAGAGGAAGGAGGGGGGAAGTTTCAAACCCCTCCCACTGAGAAATAAATTTAGGCCTGAACTAGATAAAACAATATCAATACAATGAGACGAGAACAAAAACGTTTCCAGTAGTATATCCCAGCGAGAAACAATATTTGTATGACTCCTACTTAATAATTTCTTCCTTGAAGTTGAATGTATATCTTGAAAATGTTGGGACAAGCTGTTGGTATTGATGAGTCATGAATGATTAAGTGATTTTTTTCTGTGCTTATATTTTTTACTGTCCCAATAAAATACAAATGTTTAAATTATTTTTTATTACTTGAGGAAACATCTCAATAATATTTTATGTGTCTAACTATATCACATATTAGGTTGTTTTAGGTTGTTTTCCAGTTTTGAAATAATGAGGCTCCTATTAAAATCAGACTTTACACATAAGTTTTCCAACAACAATCACACACCAACAAATATCACTCTCTACACCCCATTAAAACAAGAAATTCAATTCCAGCAGAGTTACTATAGCTAATGTCTAGTAATTTTAAGCAAAAACACGAGTCTTGAAATAGCTTTAATGCACAAACTTAAGAAGACGTCAAAACCAAAACATAGATCTCTATCATGTAGTTATTCATAGTTGAATGGTATTTTGTAGGTCTACATAGCCTTTAAAGTGAGTCTATTCATCAAAAAAAAAACAATATAAATTAAAAATTAGATAGATATATGTATCTTAGCATGCACATATTGTAGTTTTACACTGACCATTATTGAAAGTCCCTTCTCTCCCACAAGACCTCTTGGACCTGGGGATCCCTGAGATCCTGGGAATCCTCTTGGTCCTTCCTGACCGGGGAATCCTGAAACACACCGGTAAAATAAAACCTTGCCTCTAAATAGATTAGGGATCGAGTCTTTCAAATGAAATTATCGAGTTTTTGCCACTATTTATGAATAAGACTATAAGATCTTGTTTTGAGTGTAAAATATATTATCTGATAAGGATGCATTCTTATTATAAGAAGTCTCTATAAAATAGGTGAAAGTAAGACTAGATATATCTTGACTTTCTTACAAATAGACATTTGAAGAACCTTTAGAAAATACAAACCTATTTTGTACGAAATAAAATGAAGTGTTTTGTTTCCGTCTGTTTGAAACAAAAAAAAAAAAACTTTGACTGAGGTAGCCACGCAATTCAACGCCAGATACTTCTGCTAGTCATACATAAATTGACTCTCCTATCCTTACAGTGCCCAAATAACAAAGGTTTCTGGGGTGAGTGCCCCTCTTGAGCCCCATCCATCTCACGAGTAGCAAAAGAGGCCGATCAGTAAAAATTGAAGGTTCTGGAGAAAAGGGAGGACATCTCTCTCTCTCTCTCTTATAGATTCAAGGTGATGTTTACCTGTGAGTCCAGGCTCGCCCTTGCTTCCCTTATCGCCAGGGAACCCCTCTGGTCCTTCTCTGCCTGGCTCACCAGGCCCTCCTTGAACACCTGGCGGCCCTCGTTGTCCTGTAGCACCTGGGTAGCCATCTTCCCCTTTAAGACCTGTTGGTCCAGGGAAACCTCTCGGACCCTCTGGACCTGGGGGGCCTGGGCGTCCGGAGCCACCCTATTATGACAATATGAGGAGATGATGTTCTTCAGTCATGGATGAGGCCAATATAATGAATTAGGGGCTTAGAATATTTATTTATACGTGCATAAATAATTAAAATATTTTATCTATATCTTTTTTTAAATTTTCATTAGTAGATTTAACATCATGGCTATTAACTCTATGAGGAGGATAGTCATGTTAAATGCACCTGAATTAGTGTGAAGAGGTGAAAACTACATCAATAAAACATCCCCAAATGCCCAACCATCATTCAAACCTTAACCTCACTTTCATTGACCATCTGGCCAATCGCGAGTCTGATGGTCGGCCATAATAATGATAAGACTTCTTGTGGTGGGTCCGAACAATAAACCATAGTGAACTTGTCAGGGTCATCCAGAGGATTCAGGGGGTCCTGGGCTAATAGAATTTTGGGGACTCCCTTTTACAAAAAAATCTGTATATATATATAGATTTATGTATATATATATATATAAACAGATTTATATATAATTAACTTCATTTATATGTAATCAATATTACATTTAAAACAGTTAGTGAAAAAAAAGATAAAAATTTCCTTCAATTATTAGGAAACATTATTCTTAAATGTTCAATGCAAGTCACTTTTGATAAAGTATGGTTTGAAAAAAATACAACTTTTTTCTGCCTTTTATGCACTTGTATGTAGTAAGACTTTCTGCTATAATAAAAAGAGGTGTTTGGAAAGTTGGGGGGGTAGAGGGGGATGGGGTGTCTTTCGAGAATACCCCCTTCCCCCTACCTTCCCTGGGTGTCCCTGGAACTTGGCACAAAGCTAACCTTGAAATTTTTTTTTTCATATCTAAGAATAGCTCTTAGCATATATGGTATTGTAAGCTACAATTATTTATATGAATAAATAGCTAAGGTTGCTTGATATAGATATATTTTTTCTTTGTGCACCACATCTTGCAGCCTGTTTGGGTTATCCACACATTCAGAAGTAAAATTATCACTAAACAACAAATATGTTGTGTGGGATAAATCTATTTAAAAAACAACAACCTTAAAACACATCAAAAAACTTGGTTGCTAAAGAGCTCCAACATTTTCAAACTAAATAGAGAAAATTGAATATTTTGTTGTTGTCAAATCTCAATGATTCCTCCCGTCACATTATTTAAAACAAATCTCACAAAGGGCTACTTACACCTGGTGGACCTGGCGGACCTCTCAGCCCTTGTGGTCCGGATGGCCCATCTCTGCCTGAATCTCCCTTGGGTCCAGGTCTTCCCGAGAGTCCGTCCAAACCGTCAGGGCCTCGATCTCCTTTCTGCCCAATCGGGCCCGGTGGGCCGGCAAAACCATCTCTACCCTATCCACAAACATAATATTAGGATGGTCCAAGCATTTCTATATTAAGTGAACTTTGTCCAAGAGCTGTCAGTGGGAACGTGATGTGAACTCGGTTATCATAACGCCTGAGAAGTAAATGGATAAACATTGAAACAAAGATAAATAATATTCATATTGCAACACTTTACTGTAATATCTATACCAGGAGTCAGTAACCTTTTTGGGCCCCTTTCGACTTAAAACAATCATCCATTATTTCTCCGCTCTACTTTTGCTTTTTATTTTGGTCTATACCTCTTATATTTATTCCCTAAATTCAACATTTCCTTTAATACCTATGTTCCCACCTATAAAGAAAGGGATATTTAATAAATAAAATTTATTTTTTCAAAATACATTTTTTAACTTTCCTATAACATTACAGATTATGGCCGATCAAGGTAGTTTTGCTCACACTCAAATATTATTTGTAAGTACTAGATATATTTTCAGATTTCCCTGCGATTGAAATTTGATAAGACACTAGAAATTCACCACACAGACCCATAAAAAACTACTATTTTTTTAAAGGTCAAAACTAATATTATAATTTGTTAAGTCATGTATGTTATTTATATTAATAAATTGAAAAGTTTGTTTGTCTGTCATGAGCGTTGCGTGATATATTCCACAAGCAGAGGTCCAAAATTTTAAAATTAGTAGCCCCTGTGCACAAACATGGGCACCTTGAAGTCAGAATTTTAAAATTTGTACTAGATATATTTAAATTAATTAAAAACCAGGTCTGAAGAAATAAAACGAAGCAAATAAAAGTGTTGCCAGGGGTAACACCAGGTACTGCTGCTAGTATTATATTATAATTACTGTTCTGTAACTGATTAGACATAATGGTTTTATAGGGAATGTTGCTATAAAAGGACACATTTTAAGAGTGTCACATTTGCTTTGAGAATATTAAATGCCATACATGATACTATGGGTTGTGAATAGAAAACCAATTAAAGGCAGAATATAATTTTATTGTTTTAGCATATTCACAGATTTTAAATGATTGTTATACGTTATTAAAGGAGCTATGTAATCTGCATTTGGCTGTCTGTTCGCTAAGTTTATATATGTGTAATCAGTGTACTGCTGTGAAATAATATAACACAATTCATTATTAAATCAGTTAGTTAAAAAACTAAACAGATTGAGCATGTTGCTTCAAACAGTCATTTATGAGTATAACCATTATTTATCTTTTCAGAAAACCAGAATATGACATAATTTTTTTCTCTTTTTCTTTTCAATAGAGCTGCGTTGAATCCCCTATTTTACGAATTTAAATCTCCAATATACCTTTGAATCCAAATCCAGATCTTGAAAAAAAATTATGAATATAAGAGGAAATATAAATATAATAGAATAAAATATTATAAAATATAAAAAGTAACTAAATGTTAAGTTACTGGTCTGGGGCCTAGTTTTTAAGTTCATCCTATAATTATAACTGGTTCTGAACCAACAATAAGCAGTATTAGAGCTCTAAAACAAATTTCACTTGAAAAATTTTAAAACAAATAATTTTTTAAGGATTTGAGTCTAAAATTTTAAATATCCTTAAGAATTTGAGGGTCCATTCCTAGTTTTTAATCAAAGTATGCTAACTTGGACCTTGAACGGTGCATATTTAATTAACACAGATATTATAATATCTCTTTTTATGCGCTAATATAGGTACTATAAAGTGTTTTCCACTGAAAGAATCAACCAAAGGTTATATCTAGAAAGTTCCTTAAGGATGCATCATGTTACTCACTCTGGGCCCTGCAGGTCCCGGCAACCCCTTCTCTCCCTTCATGCCCAGCTCTCCGGTTACTCCAGGATCTCCGATCATTCCAGGCTCACCTTTATCCCCATAGGGACCTGATTCACCCTGAAACACAACACCCCAGCTAGTAGTGCGACTCATCACTAACGGGAATTTAAGAAAAATTATCGCAAAGGACACAGCGAATAAAAAAATGTTAATATTTATCTTATTGTCGAGAAAATGTTCTGGACTTGCCTGAACAAAATATTAAACATTTAACTCAACATGTAATGAAACGTGAAATAGTAATACATTTAATGAAAATTGTTTGTTTAAACTTTGGTTTGTTTAATTTTCCAAGCCCTATTTAGGAAGTAACTAATTATTTTAAGTAAATTAAAAACTATGTACATTAACAGCTATTCACATAAATGTTTATATTTTTAATTGAATCTAAATTCTACATGGTTTTAGTTGGTGCTTATAGATAGCTGTGTCTTACTCTGTCTCCTTTGTCTCCGGTATCACCAATAGGTCCAACCGTGATGCCTTTGGGCCCCAGCAGAGGTATGATTGCTCGACTACCATGGGGTCCTCGTTCACCTTTGTCTCCCTTTTCACCCTTCTGCCCTTCGTAGCCGACACCCATATTTCCCTTCTCACCCTTGTTCCCTAGCTGACCGCGAGGTCCCTGTTCACAAACATCCAAACATGGAGATCATTGGGAGTAAATAAAACATCTATAGAATATTTATGTGAATAAATAAATATGACACCTAGACAGGTATTTGAACCCTGACCTTTCAACTTTACATGCATGCCGCGTACAACTAATCCATCATAAAATACATGTTTGTTCAAATCAATGGAATAGTAAGTTTTTCTGACATAAAAACAAATTCACCCAAGATATAAGACACAATTATACTTTGGTCACCCTGAAAGGTAGCAAGCTTACTTTGACATGTTACACTATGGCACTATCTTATAAACTGCGCCATAGTGGAACAATGCAAGGTAAGCTTGACACCTTTCAGGGTAAACAAGGAGTACAAGTTCTCAATTTTTCCTTGTTTTTGTAGGAATAATTTTAATTTATATTTGCCAGAAGGGAATATAGAAAACAATCTTGTATAAAAGTAACTTGGTAATACATGCATTAGTAATAAAACTTCCAGAGTTCATTGCACTCTCCATTCAGCCAGTCACATATGTTTAAATGTGAACATGCCACATGTGATAATATTTAGAGTTTTATTAATCGATGAGTGTGTGCTACATACCACAGGTCCTATATCTCCTTTGGCCCCCGTCTCTCCATAGCCGCCCTGAGGTCCTGGGTTGCCTGGGGAGCCCCTCACTCCATCTAAACCAGGCTCTCCTTTCTGACCTTTGGGGAAAATCCCTGCGTAAGCTGGTTCTCCCTTGGGACCCCTTTGACCAGGAGATCCAGGGAAACCTCTAGGACCAGGATCACCAGAAGTTCCAGGAATACCAGGGGGACCCTGTGGGATATTCAGGACATTATTATAACCCGACCGATAGCTACAAACTCTGACAATCATATGAATCTGTGAATATCTTAAGATTTCGTCTCATGGACGATTTACTGGGAAATTAGATGTAAGATTATTAACATTTAAAAAAACATTCTAATAAAAAAAGTAGCGTTATTAAGAAAAGATAATTAAACTTAAAACTAAAGTATTAAAACAATTTATTTTAATAATAATTAGTTGAATAGAATCAAATACATTGAAAATCTATAATGAGTTCCAAAAAAATGAATAAATATACAAAAGATTGAATGGCTTTAAAAAATTAAGAATTAAAAATATGTATGTTTAGTAAAAACCATTGATGATGAAAATTAATAGACCCTATAATTTAAGTTTTACGTTATAGTATTATTTTTCCAAATAACTATTCCTCATTTTTTGTAAAACTCAAATTATACTTATTAATTTTCAACATTAATGTATTATTAACTATTGTATTTACTAAACATTAAATTACAATACTAATTTTTTAATACTTCAGTTTAAAGTCAACTATAAAACTTATCAAAGTGTGGTCTTATACATTCTTTACTTGACAACAATGAAATTTGGTTCAATTTAATAGGTTTTCGTTTTTTAAATAATTAATTTTTAACTTTCTTGTTTTTTTAAAAATATGGTAATATAATTTCACTTGTGTCAATTTAAATGTTATTTTGAAGAATATATATTATTTTAAGTAAGGAGAAATTTACAATACATTGTTGGAAGGAACTAGCCAATGATAGTAAAATTAAAATTTAATCAAGGCTTAGTGAATTTGATATTGTTGAACACGTATTCAATAAAACATGAGTAATTAAAGATATTATTGAAAGTTATTAGAACATATAACTTAGATTTAATATCTGTTGTTAGTTAAAAATAAACACATTAAAATTTAATAAGCTGTGATAAAAAAACCATTAAGTCTAGTTATTTAAAGTAGAGTATAGAAAACCTCAGCACAATGCAACACCTGGTTCGAGCTGCATTACCTACCTAAGATAGGTGTTATCCATGGGGTGAGCTATAAAATACACCCAAGCCTTCAGATAAGTGGTGTGTCGTGGAGTGTTGCAAGGGAAGCAGACCTTGTTAAAACTGTAACTGTGATATGTTCTCGCCCACTTGGGCCCTATTTGACCAATCATACATTTGCTCTGCTCTGCATGCCTCACATGGGGATGTATTCCCCTCACTACCTGACCAATGAGTATTCTACTTAGGGGGTGTGAATAATTCACAGGTACAGTTTAAACTAATGCTGCTTACACCTGGGAACACTTCATGACACGCCACTCCTTTAGATTATAAAGTAAATAATTTGCTCTACAGTTTTTTCAGGCATATTAATTGGAACAAATTATCATATCCTGAAATCTAAACTTATTTTAAAATTTTAATTCATCATACATTTAGAGCTACTTAAAAACATTTATTTTATTTTATTTAGCACCACGTCTTACTACCCATTCGGATTATACGCTCAAGTATTAATTATGCTAATGGGTTAGGAATTGGGAAGGTTGCATTTAGAGAATGTGACCCCGCAATTGCGTGGAGGGAGAGTGGAAAACCATTTAGGAAAACCACCCCCAGCTCACCTGACAAGAGATTCGAACCTTGATCTCCCCGTCCTTGACAGTCAAGCTCAACATGAAACTAGCGCGCTAGCTAAATATGCCACCAAGGCGGGTTAGTTTAAAATACATATATTTATACATGCAAAAGTTAAACTAAAAAATAAATATTATTTTGAAATGAGTTTTTTTTAAATTCATGAATGTGTACTTAAGTTAGTCCTTATTTTAAAGGTACTTTTTAATCTCTGATAATAAAAAGAGAAGGAAAAGCACTCACGTCAGTTCCATTACAGCCATCTAATCCAGGCAATCCAGGAGATCCAGGGGGACCTTGAACTCCAGGAATACCATTAATACCAGGAAACCCAGGCATTCCCATTTTACCCTGAAACAATAATATTACATTACAACTAGTTTTTACTATCAATGATACTAATCAATGTGTTTACTTTTGAATTGTTCCATAGATTTTTTTTCAAATAAATCAATAGGTATTCCCTTTCTTTAAAATTGTATATTTGGCACAAGAAAACAAGTTAAGGTGGGGATGTAGGGAACATGAATTAAAGGCAGTGTTTTTGCAGTTTTTATCACAAAACTATTTTTTGCCCAAATAAATAAAATATTGCTCCAATATATAAACATAGAGTTTAATTTTCTTAACATCCGATATCAACAGTTCTTGAATATATTTCGTGAGAATAGCGGCATTAAATGACAAAAACTTTTTAATGAAAGGAAAAAAAAAGTTGTCATTAAATTCCAGAACCCCCTTGACAGATATTCAAGAACTCTTGATATTAATATCTAAATAAAGTTAAACTCTATGACTCTGCTAGAGATTTTTTTTTTATTTTGACCAAAAAATAGTTTTGGTAAAAAAACCCTGCAAAAACACCTACCTTCACTTACGTTCCCTACAGTCCCACCTTAATAAAAGGGTGAGAAATAAGGAGAGTAGCAAATAAGAATTGCACCCGCTTTATTATGGAAAGAATATGGGAAAACTGTGTGGCAAACCGTTAAATGCACATCTCCGGGATCAGTACCCCGACCCCATCACCTATGGCAGCTAAGTGTGATGAGAGTCTAACCTCTTAGGTCACTCAACCACCATTTCGGGTGATGGAATCACTTGTAATTCTGTGTGACTATTTATTTATATACTCTTGTGTTGCGTTTATCCGGGACTTATGGTCGAGTTTTCATATCTGCCAGCTAGAAATATTACAAAATATAAATTAACGTATTCATGTATCAGGTCATGTGAATCTGCAGCTGTCATTTTTGACAGATATTATCAATACCTATACAATAACACAAATAAAACAGTAAAATGTTAGCAATGTTTGCCGCAAAGAAATATATGTTTGTATTTTCTAAAAGGTTCTCCCTATTAAAATAGTACTGAAAATTATCTGAACTAAGGCAAATGTTAATTTAAAAGACCTCTAGAATTCAACTGGTAGGCGGACAGAAAACCTGACCACGGTAAAAATCCTGAGCGCAGTTTGTCAGCCTCGAGCCCTGGCCCCTTCAACAGAACCTGGCTAGCCAATTGCTCTTTTACCCCCAGTTCCACTGATGTATCTGTGTGTGAATGTATAGATACAATTGTAAGTTGGACACGTACCCTGTCTCCTTTAGGGCCCCTGGGCCCTTGCGGCCCGGGTTCACCCTTGTCACCCTTAGGTCCTAGAAGTCCTTCCATCCCAGGGAATCCTTGCTGTCCTTTAGGTCCTGTGAGTCCTGGTCCTCCGGGGGAACCCTGAAATACAGGACATACTGTCTGAAGAGAGAGCAAGGGTCAAACATAAAATGTGGTTTGTATTAGCTTTTCCAAAGCTTACGCCCAGACTGGAAATTGAACTCAGGACTTCTTGTTTAAAAGAATGATTCTCAAAGTCTTACAACTGGGAATAAAATCATTAACATATCATTATGAAAAAAATGCAGCTTGATAAGAATATCATTAATTCAAACTAAGATTGTACTAAGCTTCTAAATTTACAAATCAAATCTGAATCTTGTAATAGCTCGTATCGGATTTTTGAAAGTTCAAACTCAAATAGATCCCAGATTCTGATTCAATAAAATTTAATTCAAAATTTGAATCTTTAGGTCAAACATTTGGGTAATTAGCTTTTTCAAGAAGCATTGATCCATTATTTGACTTGACCATGTACACTTACTAATCTTGCAATACTAAAAATCTAGTCATTATTTAAACGCGGTTTGTTTACCATATTATTTTATTGGACTCACTTCAAAAATGTACGTATGATTTAGCTTAATATTTGATTTGGATTTGACAATATTTAATTTTAAAATATTTGATTCAGGTTTGATTTAAAACTTTTTAATCATAAAATATTCGATTTTGATTCGATTCGAAACATTTTCAAAGTGAAATACTCTATTTGGATTTGATTGGAACCATTTTAATTTTTAAACAATAGATTTTGATTTGAAACGTTTTCATTTGAAATATTCGATTTTGATACGATTCGAACCATCTTCATTTTAAAATATTCTATCTTGATTCGATTTGAAACATTTTCATCATGAACTACTCGATTATTATTTTATTCGAACCATTTTAATATATTGGATTTTAATTCGATTTGAAACGTTTTAATGATGAAATCTTCTATTTTGTCTAGATTTGTAACCATTTTCTTTCAAAATTATTAGATTCTATTTAGTAAGCAAATATTCGGATTTGATTCGAAATTGAAAATCTTGGATTCGCACATTTTTAATCCAGACTATAAATCTAGAAACCATATGATATAGAGCAGTGTTACTCAAATTTTCGTCATAAGCATTGCCCTTTCGAGTTCATGGAGTAACATCTTAATTTTAAAAATATAATAGTAGTTAAGTGTGCCCGCTATCTTGTAAAGTCTAAACGGTCGTTTCAAATTTGTGTAAACCTTTAGCGGTAAGCTGAACAAAGCCGTGACAGAGGGTAAGCAAGACTTATAAAAGACCACGAGATCATGTTAAAATCTGAATTAATTTGTTTATAAGACTTACTATCATCAAAACATAATATTTTATGATTAATAAAACTCAGTGTTACGTCCAGTGCCTCCTTAAATCTTTCACGTACCCCCTAGGGTATGCCTGCCACAATTTGAGAAACCCTGATCTATTTTTAAATTATACTTTCAAAATTTAAATTAATTAACTTTCAACTTTCATCAATTATGTTATTTGACTCTTCACAAACGTCATTTGAAGTTGAAAGGCTTTAGACTATAAATTTCAATTCTTAATTAAAGATAAATAGAAAATGACGAATTCATAGTAACTTGTATTAAATAAACAAAGAGCTATTGCAAATTGTTTCTGTCGGCAAGGTCACTGTACAATCACGATATAAGTCGACTCACCCTTGATCCTTTCTCTGCAAAACATTTCGGTATGCAGCAGGCTGAGCCTGTGCAGTTTCCTCTCACTCTCGCACCTGCCACGGGGTATGTGTTGTAACTGCTGCCAGGGGAATCTACTCTGCCGGAAGAATCTGCTCTGCCATATAGCCCACTGGACGAATCTGTCCTGCCATATAGGCCGTATGAATCTGCTCTGCCTGAGGAATCTGCTCTGCCTGAGGAATCTGCTCTGCCCGAGGAATCCCCTCTACCATAGATATCTGAAGAATCTGCTCTGCCAGAAGATTCTCCCCTTCCGTAGATGTCTGAAGAACCCACTCTGCCGGAAGAATCGGCCCCACCAGAAGAATCTCCCCTTCCGTAGATGTCTGAAGAGCCTGCTCTTCCCGAAGAATCTGTCCTGCCGGAAGAATCTCCCCTGCCGTAGACATCTGAGGAATCTGCCCTGCCAGAAGAATATCCCCTGCCGTAGACATCTGAAGAATCTGCCCTGCCGGAAGAATCTCCCCTTCCATGGATGTCTGAAGAGCCTGCTCTGCCTGAAGAATCTCCCCTGCCATATGCATCTGAAGAACCTGCCCTGCCATAGATGTCTGAAGAACCTACTCTCCCGGAAGAATCTGCTCTGCCGGAAGAATCACCCCTGCCGTAAGTGTCTGAAGAATCTGATCTGCTGGAAGGATCTGCCCTGCCATATACGTCTAAAGAATCTGCTCTGCCAGAAGAATCTCCCCTGCCGTATGCGTCTGAAGAACCTGCTCTCCCAGAAGAATCTGTCCTGACGGAAGAATCGCCCCTGCCATAAGTGTCTGAAGAATCTGATCTGCCGGAAGGATCTGCCCTGCTGGAGGATTCTCCCCTGCCGTAGATACCGGAGGAACCTGCCCTGCCGGAGGAATCTCCTCTATCGTAGTCGTCGGAAGAACCTGTCCTGCCGGAGTAATCTCTCCTACCGTAGTCATCGGAGGAATCTTTCCTGCCGGAGGATTCTTCCCTGCCGTAGATGCCGGAAGAATCTGCCCTTCCGTAGGAATCTCCCCTGCCGTAGAGGTCAGAGGAATTTGCCCTGCCGGAGGAATCTGCCCTGCCGTCGAGGCCAGAGGAGCCGCTGTTGTTGTAGTTGTTCTGCCAGTATTGCTGCAAACAAAACAAAATAAACATCAATAAGACTGAATGTTGGAACAAAGAGAACTAAAAGAACAGCGTTTCCTGGCGGAGAACTTAACAATCAGAATCAGAATCAGAGATATAGTCTGACTGACATCTGACTTTGAGAATGACTAATGAAAAATGTGGAAATATCTTTGGTAAATGAAGAGGAAGTAAATTATGTCGTTGACTAAAAAATATTGATACTTTTGTCTTGAGCACGAAGAAAATTTGAAAGCCACTTGTATAGAGACCAGAGAACAGAATCTAACACAGTCGGATTTTCGGTTGGGTATTTTTTTCAATTTTTTATTTAAAAAATAGAATTAATTTAGTTCACTTTCACTTTATCCATTCTTACGTAATAATTGACAGAAAGATACTTTTTTTTTTACAAAAAAAACTTCTATGGACCTACAAATTGAAGGTTAGGTTTTTGAATGGTTGCTCACCGAATATATGAATGCCATAAAGATAGAGGTCCCGATGTCATAAAAAAACTGGTGAGGTTTCCAAAAAATAGATTTACACAAAAATCACAATGTCTGAACTTACGCTGGACTTTCTTATAAACTTTGTGATTTGAACTCTCAAGAGAGATGACCTAGGTAATTTTTCAACCTAGTTACAACACGTTAAACCTACAACCTATGTAACGTAATATAAGTAACTGAACTTTGTTATGAAGTGCAGTTTATTATATCTGGTATAAAATACTTTATCTAACAATTACAAAATTTACTAAAGCTATTTTAATATGAACATAAATCAAGTCATGGGATCTTTAGCTATCATTTTTGATAGCTAACATCATTACCTATAAAACTAGTATTTATGTTAACAATAGACCTTGTTCCTTTTATTTAAAAAAATGCTAGTTGCTAAGTACTGTACATTATGTTAAGAATTATGTCATATTCTTATCTTTACTACAGTCCAAAGATTTCTCTTTGGATCTCAAGTTGAAATATCTCCTTTAATTTCTCTTTGGATTTTAAGTTGCTATTTTCTCTTGGGAATCACGCAAAGACAGAAAACTGATTAATACTAATAGTCAATAATACATTATATTCACAAAGAATAACAGTTTTTTACGCGGTTTAACACGTGAGTCTTGCGATTATACAATTTTTTTTATGCATGCCCTACGTAATCTATCGATATAATTTTAAATTAAAATCATTTGAGATTATTTCAAATTTAACGAAAAACCTTTTGAGCATCCGCCATATTGAAACGAATAATCAAATTTCGTTGAAGTTGGTCCAAGCATTTTACAGCTATCGCAAAATAAACAGATATATAAACAGACACATTAAATGCCAAATGGTCAAGTTAATACATGACCTCACTATGCTCAGTCAATCAAACTTGTTATATAGTAAAATGTATTAATTTCGACCACAAAACAATATGTTTTTTATAAAATGGGAATTTCTTACTACAATACTACTCCAACTTTTACTGTCAACGCTTGATACACAAGCCCATTAGAAGGTGTAGTACATAGTGAATTACGTATATTTCTTCGGCCTATCTGTTTTCAATGTAAACAATTATTTTAGTGATGCGCCTGGTAGGGAGATTGACATACCATACGATGTGTATACAGGGTTGCAGATGTACCTGGCGCCCCATGGGTCATGCTTGCGTGTATCTGCTACAAATAGTATAGGATCATCCATAAACCACGTAACGCTTTTGGGGGGGGG
>CABFWB010000525.1:4085-121680 GCA_902151455.1 Timema bartmani
AAAAAAACAACAAAAAAACCCCAACAAAATCTGGCCTTTTCTCGCGTCACGTTGCATCCCACCTTATTGAATGATGCTAATACTTAGCGAGTCTTGAGAGCGAATGATAAACAATGAGTGACCTGGTGGTCTAGGGGTAAGGTGTCAGACTTCTGTGCTGGAGGTCCATCGTTCAATCCTCGGTCCCGGCACAGATTTATCTGATTGCCAAACTCTCCCTTCCCCTCTTACAAGACGTGTATTAATCACAACTTGTGAATGTGTGGAATGCCAGGCCTCCACTGTGGTTCGGATCCCACATTAAACTGGGTAGCCCAGTTGACGTTGCTTGCAAAGTGATTGGCAAGCTAGAACACGTGACACCCTCACTTAAAGTTCAAGTAACATAAAAGTTCTCCCCTGGACAACATTTAAGTTAAGTGAACGTTAAGTGTACGTTAATTTAAATGCATCGTGAGAGTTTCCATTTTAAGGCACGAGGAGAACCTTTACATTATGTTACGTTATGTGAACAATACGGTCGATCGTGATCCTGGCATTTAAAATCTGAAAAGAAAATACTATTTGGATTGATTCAAAACCATTGTATATAGAAATTATTATTTAAGCTCTCGTTAAGAAATAATAATTTTAGAGATGTGTTATGACCAAGCTTTGCTTGTTGAGTAAAAAATACCAACTGTACCCAATCAGTCAGATATTAATTTTACGAAGTCTCATTTTAGAGTATAAGCAGGCATACGTATAATTTAACAACGCTATAATAGTATATGATTTAACTCACAAAAATTTATAATAAAAATCAAAAACGCTGAACATAAGCTATAATGTTAAAATTATTTTAATTTATTGTTTAACTATAATAAAGGATAATTATAAAGGATAAAATATATAAAATGTAAAATAGATATGAATTTAATTTGAATTGCATTGACATAAAGTTCCAAACATGATACAAAAGTTATTCGGCAAAACAAGGGAGACATGTTTGTCACATTAAAACTTGTTATATTGTATAGAATAAATGCAAACAAATAACTAAAAAGTAACCAGACAGTTTAGGGGTAGGTACACAATTAAATATGATGCATAAAATTAGGGGTATATAAACCTTACCTCGTGTAAAATCGACGTCATATTTTACAATATAACATCAAGCTTACTTAAACTTTACAGGGAAAGTTTGATTTGTGAAACACATGAAAATGTATTCAAATAGCTTGGGGAATTAATTTGCAGAAAAAATAAATGCAAAAATGTATCCATATAGATTCTATTATTATATTTACAGGATACAAATTGTGTTTTGCAATATTAGCTAGTTGAGTATACATTATTTGATCAAATAAATTTGTAATCGTGGTCATGTATATTGTAAATTATATTAGTTTTTTTAAGGTAAGTTTGTTAAAAATTCCCTCTTATCAGTGATAATATTTTATTCTTAATTTTTAGCACTGCGTCTAACTACACGTTCAGGTTACGTGCATATGTACTATTTATAATAATATTTTATGGATGAGGGAGGTTGAATTTATAATAATTGTACCCACATTTGCGAGGGAGAGGCGAAAACCATTTAAAGAAAAACACCTTCAGTACACTTGACCGGAATTCGAACCCTGATCTCCCCGTCATCGGTAGTACAGCGTATTGTGAGAGTGACACCTCAGACCATGTGGACATTCAAGTGGGTTATTTGTTAATAGATACAGTCAATATCTCAGATATTATTATTATTTAGCACTGAGTCTTACTACCCGTTAGGTTTATACGCCTAATTGCTAACTACGCTAATGAGCTAGGAATTGGGAAGGTTGAACAAAGAGGACGTGAACCCACATTTGCATGGAAGGAGAGTAGAAAACCATTTAGGTAAAAACCACCACAGTCTACGCGAGCGAGATTTGAACTTAGATCTCCCCGTCCTTGGCAGTCTAACTCAACACGAAACTAGTGCGTTAGTTAACTATGCCACTTAGGCGGGTATTTAAAATATCCAATTTTAGAAGCAGAATTTCTTATGTTGTCAAAGTAATATAACTTGTACCTAATAGGGCTTTACCGAGAAAAAAGGGACTTGAAATGACCTTTTTCTATTGGAAAATGTAATTACCAAAGCCTTAAAATATTGTTTTTATACATTTATATTAGATCATAAACAGATCAAATTGTGGTTATGATATTGTAAGTGTAAAAGGTTTCTATCATATATTATTATCTTACAAAATAATCTACTTCTCAAGACTTCTTTTGAGGCTCCAAATATTACAATCAAGCTTAGAGAATTGTTTATTTATTTAAAGTCCAATAGTTTACAATAGTTTATATATTTTACTCATTATGATCAAAACCTTACTTTCAATTTTTATATGTTTGAGATCATTATCATTGATTTAAAGCGGCGAATAAGATTAATCTTTAGGTAAATAGGTGTAATACAGACTGAATGTTGCCCTGTCAATTACGAAAATGATTTCGAAGACATGTATCAGAAGCGAACATAGCCCACTTTCTTAAGTTCGAGACGGAGCACTTAGAAGAAAACACAAGATACTTCAAGCTTGTTTGTAAAGGTTTATATGATGAAATATTGTAACTACCCCCCATTTAATCTATAGGGAAGTACGTTCTAGTTTAGTAGGCTATATACTATGGTATAGCTTATAAAATAGATCAATGTTGTAGTCTGACAATTTAAGAATACTGTTTTCAATGTAAACGAAGTTTAGATTAAGTAGGAATATTTAATTCTACGTATGAAGGACATGTTTATCATCTGGTTTTATATAGGCCTATTAATCTGTTATTTTTCTTAAGTATTTTCACGAAATGTGAAGACACACCAGTATTAATATACAAATATTGGTGTTCTCTCTTGTCTGTCGGTACATTATTCTAATTTGTTCTTTTGCTTCTATTACAGGAAGCATCAAAATATGCATCTTGGAACAAGGAATAGGAAAAAGGACGTGAATCCAGTCTCGTGACCCAGAACTAGGTGAAAGCCCTGGCTGATTACTTCTTAAAGGCTAAGAAACTAAGAAACAGCGGTTTCGGAGAAACGGATATAACCAAATATCTTGATGCAAATCGTTTTTAAAGCAAAATAAAATATAGATACAACATTTGACATGTTAATAATAACCTAGTTTGTAAGGACTGGGATATTTTGTAAAATTCAATAAAATTATATATAAATTATTTCCACTAGTACGTGACAGTGATTTTAGAAGTACTTTCAAAACTTGAGATCTGAAGTATTATTCAGGTACTAGCACATTGTTTTGTTTATCCTGGGAAACATACTATATATAATGATATACTCGTTTTAGGGGGCTAAAAAAGTTGTATATGGGCTTAAAAATTTATTCTGAGTGGATATATGGTTCCAGCGTTTGTATATGATTGATTGATATAGAGGAGATATGTATTACAGAGTTCTCCGATATTTTATATTTGATAGAAGTGTAAGTTGAGCAATCAATTAAATATTACTAGCTACACAACTGGTCATATTTGATAGATGATATTTTTAATTACGTTATTTTTTATTATATTATGTGTTGTACTATGGGTATCAAATATAATCAAGTCTCAAAGATTGTGGTGGGAAGGACATATGCGTGAGTGGGAGAATCTAGAACCATGTTTTGAGTGTTGACTTGCAAACCCAATGATAAAGAGTCCATTGCGAAGAACTAAACGCAGATGGGAGGATAACATTAGAATGGACCTCAAAGAGATAGGGTATAATAAGGTGGACAGGATATAAATAGCTCAAGATAGGGATAAGTCAAGTACTTTTGTACGTGCGGTAATGAACTTTTTATTTCCTATAATAGAGTAAGTAAGAAAGAAATAAACAAACTCGTTTATTTCTAGGGACTATACTATAATGCATTATATATATGCCTTGATTAATTAAAAAATGTATTTAAGCACTTATTCTCTCTTTATTACTCTTTACAATGAATGAAAAGATTATTTACTATTTTTTTTAAGTTGGCAAAATAAAATATCTTTAAATAACCCATTTAAGAAAAAAGTTTCATACAAAGTTGGTTGGTTTTGAGACGCTGACAAAATGGCATAATTTATTTTTTAAATAGTGAACGTCTTCAATGTCATCTCAAGGTAAACTATTGTTTTTCAAATTGGATCCTATATTTTTTATTGCAGAATAATATTCTACGAAAAAAACCCAAGTAACTTTTGTCTGACACACTTTTTTACCAGAGGTCTATTTTTGATTATATTTTATGAAGTAAGGAAATATGAACTATGTTTTTGGAACTAATTTTATTTTCATTTTATTGCCTACTAGAATCTGTAGATACATTTTACAATTAGCTTTATAAAAGAATATGAGTATTTAATAGAGTTTCTCGATCAATTTCTCTGCAAGCAATTCTAATTCGTTCCATCATGTTTGAGTTGTCAGTACAGATTTACGTGACGGTGCATTTCTATCAGGAAAACGATCAACGTATTGTAGAATAGCATCATTAGCTTTTCTTCTACTTTCACCATAAATAAAAATCATTTCAATTTTTTTTAGCAACAGAATAAACTATATAGCTCACAATACGTAGATTTAACATAAACTAAAATACCTCACGTTATGAAGAACCGTGTATTCTGTTCAGTGTGAACGTTTTTTCATAAAGGATCGAAATGTGAAATTGGTCTACTTATCATGTGAACATATTAGGTAGACCAATCTAACATTTCAATCCTTATGAACGAACGTTTGTTTTTGTTTGTGAGAACATTTTGCTCGCATTTGTTTACACTCTACAGATTCTAGCATGTAATAAATTTAAGTAAAAACAGTTCCATAAACATCATACGTATTTTTTAAATTCATAAAATATCATAAAAAATAGACCTCTGGTAAAATGTTTCAGGAAAATGTTCTTTTCGTAGAATACAGTTCTGCAATAAAAAATACAGGGTCCCATTTGAAAAAAAAATCTACCTTGAGATTACCTTGAAGACGTCCACTAAATAAAAAATAAATTTTGCCATTTTGTCAGCGTCTCAAAACCAAGCAGATTTGTATGTTTGTTTTTTTCTTAAATGAGTTTTTTTTAAAGATATTTCGCTCTGCCAACTTAAAAAAAAACCTGTATATATAAATGACTCATTCTAGAAACAATACACACATAATATACCTAAGCCAAACACAACTGTATGGAAATATACAAACTACTATAGCAATATACGGGTTTGAATGTTTACCCTTATTTTGGTTGGAAGAACGGTTCAGCCAATTCCAACATATTTCTTTGCGGCCGGCTAAAAGTTATAGAATTTAACTATATTATTTGCGTTATTTTATAGTTAAATATAATATATATTTCAAACGTGAAAGCTTCAGATAACATGACTTGATATATGAATATATTAAATATGTTTAAGTAACTTTAACAACTAACAAATGCTGTTCTTCCCACCAAAATCATTACTATAGAATATCATGATATAATTAAATTATTAGCTAAACCATTACTAAATTATTAATATACCTCGATTAACGCAGTATTGGTTTATGACAGAACATATAAAACTAGCCTAACAAGGTTTATTGATTATGGGTTTTCATAAAATGACTTATAGTAGCAACTATCACTTTTTTTTATTAAGGTGCACTTCTAATATATGATCAGGTTTTGGGATAATAGCTAATAAATATAGTTTTAATTATATGTAGGTAAACCATACCATTTAATTAAGCCAAAATTTTCAGAAAGAGTCCTAAAAGTACAAAGATACAAGTATTATACCCATTTCAAAACCATGCTTCTTCTATTTATTTGGTGCTGCCTTTAAGGCACTCAGAAAAGCTAGGAATTATTAACGCTCAAGACCAAATTTATATAAGATAATGAATCACGTTTTTTTAACCTTATTTTGTGGATTGTGAAGTGAATACGTAGCAAATCTTCAATGGCTTCCAAGTTGTCTAAGGTGTTAGATTTGCATTAAACTTGCATGCCATCCGCTTCGTTGGGCGAACGTTCTTAGGCGTCACTCACACAATAGACTCGACTGCCGATGATGGGAATATCAAGGATAGAATTATGATTTTGTATTTTGACGATATCTTTTCTTTAGTTGTTCTTCACTCTTCTTCCACGTAAATGTAATTGCAACTCCTTTAAATCAAACCTTCCTCATTCCTAACATACTAACGTTATTAGTACACATACGTATAGCGTGAATGGGTGGCGAGATGTTGTGACAAAAATAAAATCTTCCCTACCGTTAACGAAGAATTTCGGGCTGGAATTCCGATAGGGTATACAGGGGCTAGCCTTGTCAGTGTAGTTTTAAATATATTTTTTTTTCTTTCTTTTAAAACCCACCAACAAACATAAATTTTAAAATAAAAAAACACTAAAATAATCTTTAAGTCAGTGGATTTTGAATCTTAAAATGTTATTTCAGAGGCAGTTCGACAACATTTGAAAGTTTATTGATATTCTTGCAGAGTTAAAACTTTACAATTTGCTTGTTTAGTATATATATTTTACAAACTACACATTTTGACCAAACTATACAAGCCTAAATTTTTATGAACCTACCAATTTAATTAAGGTGTTTAGCTCAAAATTCATCTGGACACGTGATTAGAGCCCATGAGCTTTGGCTAAGCACATAAATAGTTTAGATACATTTTTCAAGTCGTGTATCAATAGAAACACGTATTTTTAAATTCCATTTATTAAATATTGCAGTTATATAAAATATATAATAGTTAATAGAGTACTAATTTCGTATAATTATTAGTATTGTTTTATTTATTATTTTGTTGAAACAAATATGACATTAACTTTAGTTAATCTCTCTATTATTAATTCGAATGTACGTCAACCACCTCACTATTATAATTGTGTAAGACGGTACTCTTGCAATAGACTCTATGTTCGTTGACAAGGATTGTGGGGTTCAAATCCCGGTTGGATCTATTGAGGGTGGATTTTCCTAAATGATTTTATACTATTCACCCACATAAATTCGGTTACACCCATAAATTCAGCCTTCCTCATCTCTAACGCATTAAATTAGCAAGTATGCGTGTAACTCTAGCGAATAATGAGACGCGGCGACAAAAATAATGTTTGGCAGCAAAAAAATAAATTTAAAATAAAATAGAAGTAAGACAATTCTTTTTGATTTTACTATTTTTATGAATATTAAGCCCATTACTATTATTATTTTTATTATTAGAAATTTTATGACACTGTAGCTATTATAATTTTTATTAATACATACATGCTAATGTGTCTGCTTTGCATCTATCAATATAATGGATAGTGTTTTTCACTATATGTCAACTTTTATATTAATAGCTATCTCAGTAAAAATACTATACCTAATATCTCAAGTTCTTTCCATCAGCTAAAAGTAAATAAGGTAGTTGATTTCTTATACCAGAAGCCATGGCATTGAAGACCACCCGTGGCTCCACTCATAACGATATTAACATTTTTGTGGCATGGTTCAAAGAGTAAAGCTTATTTTTAATGAAGTGGAATAACTTTTTTCTACCAGAACGACAAGTGGTTTTTATGTACTATTCAATAACAGAATTAACAAACTTATAGGTTTATTCAATAGGAAAAATAATGAATGTAATGGTTTTTATACTATACCCATCTTACAAACTATGGATTTGAAGATATTGCTACACGCTGTTTGTCTATATGCAGGCTTAAAAAAACAATTTGTTTGAATATAATTAAATTAAATGGCCATTTCCATCAAACAGGTTACACATACAGAAATAATATGCTCATAGGTTGTATATGCCTTCATGAGTTCTAGCCTTTCGCTATAGATTTATGTCTCAGGTGACCAGTAAAATTGTTACTCTTTAATTTTCAATGTTCTTTGAAGAACTACACGAATACAATAAAACATAACTAACTAGTACGTAGTGGGATTTCCAAGCTTCTAAAAATAATCTGTATAAACCAGATTATTTTCAAAGATGATATATTATTAAAAAGTTTGTGCTTCTAACATAGACACCAAGGTATAGCCACAAAAATTATCAAAATAATCTTACAACAAATAAAAGGTTAGGTTAAGAAAGTCCAAAATATCTGGAAAATAAATCAACGATCAACGAATTGTATCCAAACTTTAGTGCACTCATAAATATTACTTGATACATGATATGTATATCCTTAATTTATGTTTGATTTCATAGTACCTTGGATAAAATTACTCATATATCAATGAAAAGATAATTAATTATGAGAGACAAATTTGAAAACAAGTTAATATTGATATATTTTTTTGTTTGTTTTGTGTTGATAGTGTCTTTTAAAATAATTGGTCAAATCTTATATGGATATTCCCAAATCTAAATAGATTTATTTTATACATTTACCAAATTAATAGGTCAAAAAACTACATGTACGGAGATAAACAAAATAAAAAAACACTTCAGCATATAAATCTTTTAGAAGATAAACTTAATCCAAATCATAAAATAAAATAGATTTAATCATATTGAATCAAACTATTCCTTACCTTACTCATTGAGTCTTTGTGAAATTTAAAAAAAAGATATTTGTAACTCATTTAAGTCATGACTTAACCTACCATGTGATAGTTACATTTTAACTAACATAATCTCATCTAGTTTATGTTAGTAAGCTAGAAATCCCTTAACTAAAATGGTTCCTTTATAATAAATAGTATATTTCAATCAATAGCCTCAATGCCATTAAATTACACAAAATTAACTTTTTTTAAATATATGAAATAAAAATAATCGCCCTAGTATAAACACATAAGCAATAGGAATTACATAGCTGGCTAAGAGTTATAAGCAACGAATATATAAAAGTGTAGGCCCCACCTATGAAAAAAGTATCAAGTAGGTTTATAAATGTAACCTGAATTATAAAAAGCATAACATTATAAGTATTTTAAAAGTTTCAATGAGCCAGGTTCCATCTGTTTAAGGTTCTAAAGCATATATCTACCTTGAATTAAGGAAATGGTTGAATTTATATTAAATATAATCAATGTATTATGATTTTTTTTAAATACCTATTAACTAAAGTAAAATTAATTGGTTCTGTAATGTATGCGAGGATACTTTCGTTTATAAGAACTCCTTACTCTCTCTCTCTCCCTTACACTATAAAGTATAGATCCGATCCATGCTGTCTTCAACAGCCCAGCTATCTCCCTTCTTTCTGGCCTCTACTCATTTTCTGAGCGCTTCTTTAGAATTCCAGTGGCGTCCGACACCTTGTATTGATTGCTGCAAGATTCTTGGTAGAGAATTTCTTTTTTTAAAGGTGGCGACCCATTCTTACAAATTTTTAGTTTCTTCTCACTACTCTTTGTTTTCAAAAGCTTTCATTTGTGCATCAAAACTAAAATCTATTTGGTTTTAAGTAATGTAGTTTATTAATAAGTTTACTAATATTGTTAAGCAAGTTCTTATTTTAAAATTAAATCATTACGTGCAGAAAGAAACTAAGTCAATTATTTTTATCTTTGCAGCTGGAATAAAAGCACAATATTATTGATTTAATATTTGTTTGGATCGATTCATATGATTCTAGATTTTTTGGGACTTAGTGATTTATAAATTAGGTCAATCAATTTATTTTATTGCTCTTTGGTTTTTAAAATATGTATGTGTTTACTCTTTTGACAGAGCGCCTTTCTGCATCAAATCAAATAATTAGTATTTAATAATTTGGGTCCCATAAAAAAATGCATATTTGCATATTGATAGTCTGTTAAGTGAAAAAATATAATACAATTACAAAAATTTACTTTTATTTTTTAAATGTTTCAGAAGCTATAGATGTTGGCCAAGCCAACAAGCAACTGGAAAAAATTTGTGTGGAAATTAAAAAGTCAATGACTTAGTTCGTTTATATACAATCGTACATAGCTCTATCACCATTGATTCCTTAAGAAAGAGAGGTTAAATTTTTTTCCCCAAGAGCCAACAAAATCTGGTTAGCAGTTTACATTATGGGCCGAAGATATATTTAGTAATCCCATCAACTTAATATAGTCCTACAAACCATACTTAATACACAATTATGTTCAATACTTTAAAATTGATTGTATTTTTGGTTGGTAAAATCTTTCAAATTTTAATGCCAAAAATGGTTTTATTTATCTCCCAAAAATTTACTATGAAATATAATGGAATACACATTTACAACATTTTAGAATTATAAATATATTATTTTACACATTTGTACTAATTAAATAAACATATAGTATAATGCAATCATAGAATATATATTTTGGAATCATTATCTATTTCACATCTACCATCTAAGGTATTTCTTTTATTATTATTAGCATCGCGTCTTACTACCCGTTCGGGTTATACGCACTTATACTAATGTGTAATGGTAGGGTGATTGTGAGATGAAATGGAGGACCTACAGTTTAACGTGGAATCCGAACCACGGTGGAGGCCTGGCATTCCACACATTCACAAGTTGTGATTAATACACATCTTGTCAGAGGTGAAGGAAGGGTTTGGCAATCAGATAAATATGTGCCGGGACCGAGGATTGAGCTCCGGGCCCCTAGCACAGAAGTCTGAAAATTTACCCCTAGACCACCAGGTCACCAATGTTTTCCCTTTAATCTTCCTCTTGCAAACTGTGGGGGCCACATTTTCAATGAGCGTGGGCTGAATTTTGCCCGCGGGTCGCCAGTTGGACCACACTGCCTTAAGTCGTCCTATTACCATAAATCGATATATCACCACCAAAAACTAAACTTTTCATGTATTATTCAAACTTTAATAAAGAATCAGTTTATTTCATATAGTTTAAAATTAATCCTAATATTATATTTAATTAATTATGTCATAATCCTCATACCTAAATAGTCACTCCTGCATTAGAACGAATTACTAATCATAGGGAGGTTGGGGTAAGGATTTTAGTCTGATGTAACAAGAATGTTTATTATTAAATGACTTTTCGTTATACCACAACCAGAATGGGGGTACATTTCTCTGTGTTATACCTACTATATTACTCTTATCATTTTGTGTAAAAATGCTGAAAATAAGACATGATGGAATATAAATATCTATACATTCTGGGGAACAAAACATTACATCTCTTTAATGTTGACATGCTTTAACAATGGTTCTTGTTCAATTGAACAGCAAATAAACTAGACCAACTCATCCTCCAGAAATATTTAATCACCCTGATAAGGTAGGAATGATAGAAATAAAAGTAAGAGGGAAATGTAAAATAATTTTTTTGGAGGAAGGGCGGTAAATAATTACTGTATAGCACCATTAGTACACCTAGCTGGGAATCGAATCTGGAACTATTAAACATCAGAAAGTAAGACTCGAAGAGTCTGAAGCTTAGTCCACGTGCCACCAATGTGGGTTGGCCCAGTATATAAGTGAAGTAAATACTAGGATTAGTTTTACCATGGCGGGATATTAACAGTTTGTTTATTAATTTAAAAATAAAACTCAACTACCTACAATTTACGTTGCATTGGCCATAAGTGTTGATACATTCTGAAGAGGATTGTTAAAGTTACACACTCTGTTATATTTGTTATACTATTTGGAAGGATTGGTGAGAGCTATGTGTACTTTTAGTTGATGAACGAGTTACTGGTTTTAATTATCTTGTTTATTACCTTAAAAACTCTATTTTATGTTAATATACAGCTCTTATAGACCATTATTAATACTAGTGCGTAATGCCAAGAATATTTTATGGTGTGGCCAAAATTATTTGAAAAAAGAAGCGAGAATTCCCTAAGCGCTATTAACCAAGGCATTTACTGCTTGAATACATAAAAATATATTATTTTAAATTTAATATTCACTATATTAATGTGAGTTATTTACACCATTGGAACTAGTGGGAAGTTTAATTATCATAGTTCACTATTGAAAAACAGTGCTCACACATTTGGGAACAATTTAACAAGTAATAAGGATATTAGAAAGTAAATTAAGAAAATAATACAGTCGGGATATGCATGCAATTACTCGGTCAGTAGGACCCATGGTGTAGTGGTCAGTGCACCTGGTTACGAGTCTAGGGGCCCCGGGCTCGATTTCCGAATTGTACCTTAGTTATTTTTCCTGAAATAGCAATTACCCCAACGGTTACCTGGGTTTGGTAAGTTAGGTTTAAGTTAGATTTAAGTGTTTCTACTAGTTTCTCACCCTCATACTCACTATCACCATCATCATCTCATCGGGACATGGAAAGAGCCTCCACGGAAAGGATGTACAATTAGTACAGTCGAGCTTCCCCTGGGTAACGGTATATTACTACTGGCTAATCTTTCCACAACTTCGAAATGATGTAACCCACACGCTTAATATTATAAATATAAATCACTCGGTCAGTAAGGGGTTAACGTCTCACATGCTGTTGAGGAATGTATAACTCACAATATAAAAAATAATTGTTTTATCGTTTGTTCTCTATGGTGGTGAAACATGGCCTCTGAAATTACATGACGAAAATAAATTGAAGGTTTTCAAAAACAAAATATTTATATATATATTTGATTAAAAAAAGGATGAAGATAATGGAAAATGGAGGAGATTACATAATAATAAGTTACAAACACGCAGCTCATCACTAGATATTGTTAGGATAGTCAAATTTTTCATATTACAGTGGGCAGGACATGCAGGGCGAATTGGAGAATCTAGAACCCTGTGCTTAAATTATTGACTGGCAAACCCAATGCGAAGAGAACATTTGGAAGACCTAGACGCAGATAGGAGGATAGCACTAGAAAGGACCTTTGATAAATAGGATTTAATGAGGTAGACTGGATAGAACTAGATTACGATAGGGGTATGTGGCATGGTTTTTTAAGTGAAGCAATACACTTTAAAATTCCTAATGCTATAAGTAAGTCATTATTTAAAAGGTGTGTATATTGTGACAGATTGAAACTCTGTTTAGTAAATATAATATTTGGTACGTTCACCAACAGTATTAATTAACACCTAGCATAAGGAATGGAGAATCAGTGGGGAAGATAGTTGAACATTTATCTGTATTCGCCTGAAAAGATGATATAAGATCACAAAGAAATCTACATTTTGGAAAAAAAAAACATCATACACCCTAATAAGGTCCAAATCAATTTCAATTCAGACCTCTTGGTCCAGAGACGGGATTTAAAACCTATTCATCAAAGCAAAATTTCCAATACATAGCCTCATATGTAATAATGATTTTACTCCTTTAATATAATACATTATTTTATAAATAATCTATTGTTTATATGTAAAGCTAAATGTAAGCATAATTATATAAATGAAGTAGCTAGTTTAAGTGTGTAGAAATGTATTTATTAAATATTTTAACTTATCCAGACATGTAATTAATGAAATACCTTGTTATTTTATGAATTAACTGAATTTTACACTTTAACGGTAACATATCTACTAAAATATCAATGTAATAACAGACTATTATAACGTATATTATGGTACATTATATATTACACTATATATTAACATATATTATGTATATAATAATATAAATAATAAAACATATTATGAATGTATACTATAATTTACATAGGTATTTAAAACTTATTATGTATTAGTACTCAAGTCTGTCTTCTCCAAGGAACTTGTACTAATTTAAATTAATTAAATAGCCTTATTCATTTAAGATGACTATAGATTATTACATTAAATAATATACTAATATATAGACATATGGAATAAATGATAATCATGGTTTCCTAAAGATAATCATGGCTTACCAAGCTATGCCACCATAAGTTGTTTATTTTCATTATTATTTTGCTCCTATATTAGCAATTGATAACTTATTCTTCGATATATTTATATATGTAATAGTAGCGCTATGGATACCCTTATCTTAATCTTTACTTTTTTGTGTTTTTTATTCCTAGGCTTTTTCTCCTGCCTCAACAAAATTAGAATTGTCTACCATATCACCACTTTTTGTTTTTATTAGTTTAGCAGTTTTGAGGAACCACCACTTTTCATACATTTCCCGGACCTCTAATTTTTATTTCCAAACTTTTCAACTTTTAGGCTATCTTGGGTGATCATTTGACCAATTCTCACCAATTTCAATTCTTTACCATACTGATAAGTTGTTGATGACTTTCAGCTCTTTTGAAAATTACAGCCCTGAGAATGTCCTGTACCCCAATTTTGAATTTTAAATGTTCACTCTCCTCTGGCTAGCTGGATTTGACACTTAGTATTTGATAACATATTTCAAGTCTCTAATATACTTATCAATAGGGGTGGTCCTTACACCTGCTCAACAAATTTCAATCTTCTACCACACTGATAAATTGTATATTATTTTAGTTTTGTTAATTTGAAACTTTACCCAACTCCATTTCACCACCACCCACTTATAAATACAAAATATTTAACAGCAACTCTGTTGTTTGGAGTGTTTTATCCACATTCCAGGCAAATTTACCTTTCTACCTCCTCTAATTTTTTTTTATAATTGTATGCCTCCTGCCCTCACCTATCTTCAACTTGGGCACAAATTAAGGGTCATTTGGTTTGAATTTTGAAAAATCAATTACGGAATCCTGTTTACTAACCTTGAAAACCTCAAGTTTCTTGAATATTAAACAAGAAATAACAATTTTCGAGAGTTTTGATACCATTTAGGTATTGATTTAGGGTCAGCTAAATGGAATTTTGAAAAAAAAAAAGTTTTTTTAGCAGTATTAGAAACCCATGAAAATCAAATCTCAGCTTGATTGGACAGCATTGATTTCTTAGCCCATAAAGTGAGCATGGGGAATTTTCGGTCACAGATTTGGCCCAATTTTTTAGGTTTAGGATCTTTTCAAAACGTTCTTGATTCTCAGAAAACTCCATGCCAAATCTCAACATTCTAGCTCACCTTGAAGTTCGAAAAAAATTTTTGGAAGGTAAAACAGACATACATTGTATGAATTGTATGCTATAGATAATTTAATATAGGCCTACACTATAAAACATATTACGTATTATATAAAATAATATTTATCATATAATTCATATTGGATTAAATGTTATCAGTAGTACAATACGAGTATATCTTATACAATTTTTTAAATATATTTTAATAAGTACAATTATAGTATAAAATATACTGTATCATGTAAAATAGTATATATATATATATACATATATCTCTTCCTTTCGCTTAGAAACATGAAGATGTACAGTACTTCAATTTAGAGTGAACCAGTATCCTGTATTACACAGCGTGTTGTTACGCAAGTATGTCCATAGCTTGTGGACTATCATCGTGTGAGAATATATTTCCTTCGCCTTGCTATGAATCGCACTAGCAAAGGTGGGCTGTGGTCGGCCGCGGATGCTCCAAATGGTTCTGTCGTTATCGTTACCACCTCACTTATGTCATGGGAAAACCCCCTTCACCCTCACTTGTAGGGAGGATCGTCTAGTAGAAGTGTTCATTTGCATCCTACCACAACGTGGCCCAGCACCCTGTCAGGTCGCAATATTCCTTGACACCACAAACAACCCCACCTCCCTTCCTCAACTAAAAACTCCTCCCATCACCACATGCACCTACCCTGAATCCTTTCCTTCATCAAAGAGAGGAAGGAGGATTAGCTAATAACATCATGAAAGCAGTATATTTTACATTGGGCTAGTATGTTTACCATTTTAGAAAAATTGTTTGCATGATTGCATATATTAAGCTTTAGTGTTTCTATGACCAAAATTTCGTTGAGTTATTACCATCTAAACCCGCTTCAGTGGTTGAATACTCTAAAGCAGTGGTCTCAAACTCAAATTATTCAAAGGGTCATATTTACAAACACGGGGTTTATTGTGGGTTATAGGTTTTAGTTACTGTACATGTTTGCAAATTATTATTTTTTACCCTGCTTCTTAATAATTGTGAACTGAAAACTAAAAATTTGAAATTTGGCAATCAGGTAAATAGAACACTTTTAAAAGCTAAAAAAGTTAAAAAATAAATAAATGGGAAACCATAAATAAGGGCGAGGAGAGTATGAATAGATCAAAATACATTAATAAGTTTTAGAATTTTTTAAAATTTGTCACGCAGGCTGAAGTGCTACTTCAAATAACTAAATAAGTCTTAAATTTTACATCCATACGTGGGGTTAAATAAATAAGGGAGGGTGGTGAAAGAGGAATATAATTTACAAAACTAATAAAAAACACTTCTCTGTTTGGTATAAAACTGAGATTTGGCAAGAAGGTGTAGGGCCTGGCCACTTTAAATAACCAAAATATTGGAGGGTTTTAAATTGCGACTCTAAGGAATAAGGAAGGAGGGGTTGGGGTGAGGGGTTATAAGTTAAAAAAACTATTAAGTTAAATATACAATTAAAATTTGCCATGAATGTAAAAGAGCCATTCCAAATAACATGATAATTGTTAAATACTTGATATTTCTAATAGGATTTGGGGAAACGGTGTGTTTAAAAATTTCCAAAACTAAATGAATAAACTACTTCTAAGTGTGGCGGAAGATTTACATTTTTAAGACGGGTATAATGACCATCCCAAACCCCTGTAAGGATCTGGAAAATGATTAAATTTAAAAATGAAGTAGAGTAAAATGCGAAGGAAGGGTGAGGGGATAACTTTAAAATATACAGAGCTAGTGTAAAAAAAAACACTTTTCTGTGTGTTAGGAAACCTTAGACCCTACTAAAACCTAAGTACTTTGTTTCAAGCTATGAAAAGATTTGTACCATTGTGCGTCATACAATTTATTTGATTCATTTTTACCATAAAAAATAAAACGTCCCTATTTCAGTTGTTTCGGTTTACTTCAATAACAGAGTTGTATATTGATTGTTAAATACTATATTCTCTATAAACCACTAATTAATCTATAATGTCATGTAACCTTTATTGATATTACATTCAGACTATTGTGAATAAAAAAATAAGGCCAAAAAATGTACATCACACATTAAGTTGTTGCATTTAAGGGGTGCGACAACTTTCCCAAGAAAAATAAATAAATCAAATTGTGATTTTAAAACAAAAAATGTGAAACATTCTATTATATGTTGCTAGACCCAAAACTAATTTTAAATAATATTTCCCATTGGTTTTCTCTATTGTAGAAACTCACTTAAATTCATTTTATAAATGATCCAGTAATAGGCTACAGTTTTATTAATAGTCCTTTTACGAAGACGCCACTAAGCTGATGTATATCCTTTTGATTTTTTGAAGTGTGATAAGTCAATATAATATACACTCCCTACCCTAGGCTGGACCTAGATATCCAACTAGACGTAGCAAAATGTTTCATTATGACTGTTACATTAGGTATATAATTTTTAAGTAGTGAAGAAGCTAAAGTCATCAAGGGGGTAAAAAAAATTGTAGAGATACAACTTATAAACAAAATAAAGAATACAGTTAACAAACTAAAATTAACGGAAGTGTAGGAGGCTCCAGATAAAATATGTTTCTATTTTGGGTGCAATCAATAAGTCAAAAGAGAAATGAATACAATAAATTGAATGTAGAATTTGGTCATATGAATCGTTCATTGATGGTGACACTTGATTTACTTTTAAACTATATTTATAAAAGCATTTTTATCAAAAATGTATATCTTAACTAATTTACAAATACTACACACACTACCATGGCATTTTACCCAATGGGTATGTTAATAAATAATAATTCTTTGCTTTGTTTTTTCATTAATAATACTAAATTGCCTATAAAATAATCGAGATAAAATAAATGTATGCCTATATTTATTCAAATAATTCGTAAAGTATAGTATGGCTTAACAAAAATATAATATACTTACAGTATTTTTTAATATAATATCCCACAACTGTAGTCGCATGGCGTGACTCTATTAGGATTTGTTTTTCAGTGATGGTCAGATTGGGTTTCAGATCCCATCCATATGTATTAAGTAGGTATTTTTAATAAAGGGTTTCCCATTCATCTTCTACAAAAATGCAGGTACTTACTTAAAATATGGCATTAGGAGCTCAAAATTTATTGACTCATTTACAAAAACATGCCACCTCTCCCTATCTTGAGCTAGTTCTATCCAGTACACCTCATTACACCCTATCTATTTCAGCTCCATTCTAATGTTATCCTCTCATCTACGTTGAGTTTTGCCAGTCATACCCTGAACACGGCTCTAGCTTTTTCCAATCGAACTGCATGTCTTGCTCACCGTAATCTACGAGATTTGATTATCAAAACGATATTTTGTGATGAGTACAGGGTATGTAACTCATCAATGTGTGGGTAACCTCCTCCTTTCCCGAGTAGACTCATCTATTGTTGGACCAAACCTATTCCTAAGCACCTTGCTTTCGAACACGATGATTTTATTTTTGTTAGGTAAGGTAAGAAACCACGTTTACCACCCCTATAGATTAACCGATAATTATATATATATATATATATATACATTTAGTTTTACATTCCTTGAAAGCGGGCCAGATGTCAACAACTTACTCTCTAATCTCTACCTATCCCAATGGTGTAAATACTTTGTTAGGCTGAATTGAAAGTAGGACGTGGTTCACAATGTTCTATTATTTAACAATCAATGTGTGTTTTAGTATTCAATTTTCAGAGAATTACAATGAATCAAGTCCTGAGAAACTTTACTTATTTACACAAATTATTCATAAAAATACCGGTTTTGAATATTGTCTTTATCACATTGATTACTGTGTCTACTTTTTATTTAGATTTACCACTAGACATTTTTTCTTCAGTTTAAGGTTTTGTTTTTATCTTAAAACAAAAGTCTTTTACTCCAAATCTTATCTGCCCAGGCTATACACTTTTTTTTTTAATTTAGCACAGCGTCTTACGACATCTTCAACTTTACGCATATGCACTAATTTTATTAATGTGTTAGGGATGAGTAAAATGGAATCGGTAAAAGGTTTACTCGAATTTATGTGGAGGAAAAGTGTAGAAACATTTAGGAAAAACCACCATCAGTACACCTAACTTGAATTATTATAACCACAATATCCCATTGATCGGACAGTCTAGTCTATTGCGAGAGTGATTACCGATGCGGGTCTCTACGCATTTAAAAATGATAACAAATTTTGGATCAATAAGGGAAGATTTAGAAAAAATGTATGTGTATTTACAGGGCAAGGATTGGGAAACCTTAGAAAAAGACACCCTAAGCACGTCCATAGAGGAGTAGAAACCCGACTTCCTTGATAAAGGCTAACCAGGCTAAACCAGCCAGACGTTTAGACCACGTGTGTGCCGATGAGGTAACTCTCTTGTAAAATATAATATATATACAAGTTATAAATTTTTCTACATATATATTTCTATATTTTATATAAAATATACGTATGTATATACATTTATATATATATATATATATATATATATATATANAATTTAAATATTAATATATAAAGATATATTATGATATATTTTCTTATAAGCATAAACATATATTTATATGTAAATATATATATTTATACCTATTTTACTATATATATAAATCTATATATTTAAATATAAGTGTGGGATGTCTATATAGTAGGCCTATATATAAATTAAACAACTAGATTAATACTAGTATATCACAAAATAATTTGTTTCGAATTATAAATTATTTCATTTAATGTGTTTTGTATTGGACATTTACTCTAGTGTATTATATTGTATCGTCAATCATTTATTTCTCTTACCCGCTTTGATGACCGCATGGTCTAAGGCATCATTCTCGCAATATACTATACTGCCGATGACGGGGAGATCATTGTTAGATCCCGGTCGGGTGTACTGATGGTTGTTTTTCCTAAAAGGTTTCCCACTCCCTTTCCACATAAGCTCGGATACACTTCCTCTAAATTTAACCATCCTCATTCCTAACTAATTAGCGTAGTTAGCACATAGGCGTATAACCTGAACGCTTAGTAAGACGAGGTGCTAAATAAATCATTCTCTTAAGTAAGGAATAATTTTAAATCATAAAACATGTTTGTGTATTATACATTTTATTGAAATTATGTTAGCTTTTAATACACAATGGAAACACATAGCATTTAAAATCATTAGTAAATATTAAATAAAGCTAAAAGGAAATAATAAAATTTTACATTATATGGCCAATTTATTTATTTACTCACGTTGTATTTGTTTCCAGTATAAATTCTCTGCGTATTCAAAACGTCATGTACTTGAATATTTAAAATGTTTATTTTTTTTATTATGAATACTCAAATAAAAGATAATAAGTTTATATTCTTCTTTTTCTTTGAACATATTTCTGTTAAACTCTTATTCATTCAATAGATCGATTATGGGTTTTTTATCGACTTCCTAAGATAGTTTCAGTGTATGTGTAAATAATGAAATTCGTGTCCAGCAATTAATAAGAGTAAAAGAGAGAACCATTTCAAAGGTACATACATCATTATTAAATACGTTCCTACTGTATCATTTCTATGATGCATGATAGTAGTCTCGTTCCTGCCGCAGGCTGTGTGTTTCTTGAAGTACATCCATTGCATGCAAATTAGACATATGGCTGATATGCTGCAGGTAAGAAGCTTTAAGGCTTCCCATCTTCGCTAGTAGCGTGTTTCATTGAGTTCTTATTAGACTCATGGATGTAAAAAAAATATGTTTGTGTATCAGATAGAAATCAGTTAAAATGTACACTCCGTTTACCCTGAAAGGTAGCAAGCTTACCTTAGACCTTCATATTATGGTGTAGCTTACAAGATAGAACAATAATGCAATCCATCTAGGAAATACTGTTACATTAAGGGTAAACCGTGGAAGATAGTAGTCTTACCTTGACGTATTGTACTATGTATCTATCTAATAAGCTGTGCCAATATGGAAACTTTTAAGGTAATCCTGCTACCGTTCAGGGTTAACGAACGGTACATATTATAAAGTTTGGTCAAAAGTAAAAATTTTAAATAAAATTTCACAACAAAATATAGCTTTTTTTCAATACGTCCTTATACCCACTGGGGATATCCAAATTTTAAATAGTAACGCTATTGGGGTAAAACTAAGGAAGGTAAAAATTAGGAGAAATGTACCTACATATTAGTGTAGAGTGTACAATTCATCCAACCGGGATTCATATTCCAGCCTAATCTTCACCTGAAATTAAGACTAGACAATACATAAGCCTTTGTATATACCCTTTCTTAGAACCGCGTCTTACTAACCGTTTGGGTTATACGCCTATGTAATAATTACTCTGATGGTTTTAGGGACGAGGAAGGTTATTATTAGAGGAAGTATACCCACACTCGCATGGAGGCAGAGGGAAAAAAACCACAATCAGTACACCCAACCGAGATCTGAACCCCTATCTCTCGGTCATCGGCAGCCTAGTCTACTGCAAGAGTGACGCCTTAGACCATGCAACCATCAAAGCGGGTCTTTATATACTCGCTCATCGATACGGGTAAAACATACTTTAATCATACAAAAGTATAAAAGATTTAATTTAATTATTATAATCATTATATGATTTAAAATTGTTATTTGCTCCTTTATAAAAGTAAAAACTAGCTTTTTACTACTAAACCCGTGTTTAATAGCCGTTAAATATTTATTTTGGACAAATTATAGTAAATAAAACTTTTACTTTACCATATAAGTCTTGACACGCCACAACGTACCTATGCACATGTGGATCGAGGTTTGAATCATGGCTTGTTTGGATATATGAAGTGGTTTATACATATAATCGAATACTGCTTTTTCCCAGTCATATCTTTATTACAATACAGACTCACTTCCCATAAATGTCCTTTCTCCTCATGGCGTCAGCCCATAAGCGAGCTATACCAACTGAGCTACCTCCGTACGTTGGCGAAGATAGTGCCAACGAACATTTGCATTCATAGTGACATGCGATATGTACTGCGAGCTCTTCAGTCGTCAATATCAGTTTTATAGAATGAAGCCACTATTTTTACTTTCTCTCTATCTTACAGGTAGAGAAAGTATGGTGATCGTCAAAAAAATTTAACTCGAGATTTTGATGAATCTTGACGTTTCATGACTCCCTGAATCCGAAAGAGTGGTTTTTGAATTTCCGTCTGTCTGTCTCTCTGTCTGTACCTCCAACTAGAGCCTAAACTATTTTACCGATTGAGCTGAAACTTGATATCTAGGGTTTTCATAGGGTTGCCCCGAGGGGTTTTTGGAATTGGATATCTACCCCTAAAATTAAGGGTAGTTTACTGAAGGGAAAAAAAGAGAAAAAGTCGATTTTCTCAAAATCGGCTCTAACGATTTTGATTAAATTTCATTTATGAACATTAATAAATATTCCAAACAAAATGGCTACTCTCAATATTTCGGCAAAATGGCTTTAAGGGCTCCGGTCTGAGGCGTAAATTAACATTTTTTATAATAGCTCCGAAACTATTTGAGATATGAAATTACTTAGCATTACAAATATGTATATATATTTATAATACAGATATTTTATCCGAAACATATTTTTATAAAATCAATAACTTTCAATCTATACGCAATTATATGAATTTTTTTAACTTTTTGGACATTAAAGTTTAAGTATTGCGACCGTAAAAAAAAACTAACCTGAAATGTTGATGGATGTCGACGTCTCATGACCCCCCGAACCCTAAAAAATAGTCTTTGCAATGCCGTCTGTCTGTGTGTCTATAAAAACTTAAAATTAAGGGTAGTTTACTGAAGGGCGAAAAGAGAAAAATTTGGTTTTCTCAAAATCTGCTCAAACGATTTTGATTAAAATTCGTATCTAGGCGTTGATTAAGATTATAAATAAACTGGCTATTTTCATTTTCCTATGAAAATGATTTTTAGGGTACTTTACAGAAGCGTTAATTTCCGTATCTCCACAACTATTGGAGAAACTAAACAACTTATCATTGCAAAATTGTAGGACTATTAGAAATAAAAAACTTTTATTTGACATATATTTTTATAAAAGCAGCAGTTTCTGAGATATTTGCAAATATATTAATACAATTTTGTGAGCTTTAGTTGTAAACATATACTACTTAAGTCTTAACGCAATAATTCTCCAATGCCATAGAGTAATTAAATATAAGTATCTAAAAAAGTATGTTATTTTTCCTTAAATCTCTTAGGAGAAATGTTTGCATAGCAATGATCTATCTCCATTTTAGACTCAATAGTCAATATTAACATTTTTTATTGGTCAAAATGTATAAATGAATAATTAAATATCAATGCGATGACTTGAAGATCTGCTAAACCTTATAAAATGTTAAAAATTTAACCAAGAATCGAAATTTTAATACGAAGTGTTGACCCTTGTGGAAGACATTAAACTGTTTGAAATGCTCTTAGGTGGACAAAGATGCGCCTCTTTTCTCATTGATTATATATCATTGTATACTATTTTATGCGTGTTCTTATGTGGAGTGGTGATGATACAATATACATTATTCCGTTCAGATATCTTACGAGTTTATAGAAAGAGAGAGAAAGTCTGTGCGGTGCGCCGTACCATTTATTTCTTTCAAGTAGCTCCTTACTTGGTCTCACGAGATTGAGTTTGACCCCTTTCAAGACCCACTGCTTCACAGTAAAATCTATAGGTGACGGTAATCAACCCCGGGACCTCTGGTTCTGTTGCCAAGAACTCTGGCCACTAGACCAAACTATAAATTAAATTATTAATAAACTTTTACTAATATTGGTCTATATGGTGTAATGCAGTGGTCAGAAACTTACTGTCCACGTGCAGAAAAGCTGGAACTAATCTAGGAAAATTGCGTTTTCGTTAAAAGATACCAATTTTTTCCGACAAACTGGACTCCTAATCTTTAAAAAGAATGTTCGTTGGTATAAATTATTCGAGCAGTTTTCTCGTAATTTAAATTTTTGAAAATAGACTTATCACACACACAGACACACACACATATATATATATATATATATATATATATGCCTATATGAGGCAAAAATAAAACTACAGAATAAAAAACACTATCAGATACACTCATCTAAGACAACCCGGGTCGAATACACGTTCTTTCATCTCCATTCCCCAATCATCTCACCAATTTGAAGTGGCCTAATCTGCCTCAGGGTAGACGGTTATTTTCAAGTCCCGATGTCTATGGACCAGGCTTCACCTGATTCATTACAGCGAGTCTATTGTCGGCTACAATTACAGGGTAATATAGTCATATCCCTCTCTACAGCCTGTTTCAATGAGCGCGATAGGCTCCAGTGTTGCACGCAGATCGAGCGGTGAAAGGGCTTTTGGCCTGGGGGCGCTGCAGCACATTAGCGTCGGAGGTGGGGAGGGCGGGGGGAGAGTTCCTTTGGATCGCCGCAGGGGTAAGTCCCAGAGTGGCTAGGGCACCAATTGTTGCCATATTGGAAACTGCATCGCAACAACCATCCCTACTTCCCGTTCTATGACCGGATATATCTACAGGTCTCGGAAACCTGGGTTCGTTCCAAGCAAGTATCTAAAATAGTTTATAATTTATACGACAGCCTTTAACGCATGCCACTTCGTCTTAATATCACGATATATATATATATATATATATATACCCCGTTTACCCTGAAAGGTATTATTTTGACGTATCACATCATATCTTATAGAAATGAGAGGAGAAATCAGTTGAGTCAGAGTAACTTAACAAAATAAATAAGTAAAAATTAAACTTTTTGATAAATTAATATATAACTGTTAGCATGAAGTCCAAATATAACGTAAAGGACAATATACTGATTTACAACATTTAAGAGTAATAAAATTAAAATATAGAGTATATGTATGTTTATGAGCCATTCTTTCATTACAAACATATTAAACGGCGAAAAAACATTTAATTTTGTTCTTATTTAATTTAAAATTAACTATACTTCTTGAAGACTCGTCTTAGGTTGTTCGATAAATTATAATTTGTGAAATATTTTAGGATTTGTAAATGACGCTATACAATATTTTTTGGGGGTAAAATCAGTTAAACTATATTAAATTTAAGTAGAAATTGATAGATACAAAAACGATTAATTAATTAAGTTGTAATATCTATTTTAATATTAGTGAAGTTAGATAACTTAAGTAAACGATGATTTCTCTTCTCAGCAATCTCTTTATCTTTGGGGTATGATGACTGCATAGTCCACCATTTATTATATAGTAGACGACTAGTTTCGATGTATTACTAGTATCACCGTCAGGTCTAATCATAACGAGGTAGATGTTAGTTCTTCGCCGCTTATGATATAATAGTGTGATAATGCAAGGCAATTATGCTACCTAACAGGGTAAACGGAGAGTTCATTCTCAGACTAAGTTTGGGTGGGGGAAATACATTGGCGTCGTAAGATCTTAATTATTAGGTAGTTTAAAAAAGTTAGTGTTATTCTCGTACGATAACGAATTAAATCTTGTACCGTCACTAAACTATGGGTCTCACAATTATTTTAACCGTAGCCTTAAAGTTACTCGACCAGATTTGGCAGCAGCATGGTCTTAGGCGTCACACTCGCAGCAGATTGGACTGCCGATGACATGGCATCGGGTTTCAAGTCCATGGTTTTCCCTAAATATTTATCTATTCTCCCTGCAAAATAATGTGGGTACACTTCCACTAAATTCAACCTTCCTCATCCCTAGAATATGAGCAAAATTCATATGAGTATAGCCCGATAGAATAGTGAGACGTGGCGCTACAAAAACGCAAACACCAGTGTAGTCTTGGCCGTTGGCAATATCATCAAAGCGTAACCTTTTTGATGGTTCTTAATCAAATAAAAAGTACTTAGAATCTCTTCCTGACCATTTTGAATGGTTATATTTCACGTGGTTGTGAAAGTAACAGGGTGCATTTCCCAAATTTACTGAGATGATGACATTTTCAAAAGTTCTAAGAGAGTTTATACAAGGGAAATATGTTTACCTATTTTAATCATATGTTGAAATTTTGTTGATTGTTTTGGAACTATCAATATTTACGAATAAACATTCTCTTTGATGAGCCGTAGTAATAATTCACAATTTCATCACCAATGGATAATCCCTTGAATAACATGTTGAAGAAATTCAAAGTAAATACTCTCCCGGATAGGGAAAAACTAAACCAATAAAAAGTTTAATGCTTTCTTTATACGTCTAATCATTAGCATTGATAAAATCTCTTGTGAAGTTTAAATTGTATTATTTTGAAATATTTGGCAAGAAGAAAGGCAACACTTTTAAGATAAGCCAGGCATTTGGTAGGCCTGTTTAATTATTTCTTTAATCTCCCCTATAAGAATATATAGTTTATCTCGGTGATCTTGGGGTAGAGTGCTCACCTCAATAACCGATATTCGTGGGTTCAAACCTATCTGAGGTCAACGGTTTTCTTACTTAAGCGATAAAAATATGTATGTGAAGATACCTTTCCTTCAAAATCGGTAAGCCCTTTCCCTCCCTTTCATATAAATTCTGTGTTGAAAGCAGCGGGGAATCACCATACATTCAAACCCTCCTATTACATGGTATTTCTATCAGATAGTGCAGGTAGCAATAACCAGCCGAATGGGTTAGTGCATGCTAAGCCCCAGTTGGATAGAAATCACATCAAACCAAACTTAGGTTTGTTAATTTAAGAAGAATATACACATAAATAATATAATAAAATATCAAATTAAAATGAAGTACATATCCTATCATCCACTTCAGTGGTTGAATGATCTAAGGCGTCACTCTCAATACACTAAACTGCCGTAGATGAGGAAATCAGGGCTAGAATCTGAATCAGGTGTACTGTACAGTCCATAGTTGGATTTGTAATAAAATTGATTTCCACTCTCCCTCCTCGCAAATGGGGCTAGGATTTATCTATATCATACTTTCCTCATTCATACTAAATTAGAGTAATTAATATATATTGGTATAGTCCACACGAATATTGAGACACAAAGAAATAAAAAGAGGCAATCTTGCCTTGCTTAGTTCCACTATGATGTGACTTCTAAAACAGGGCCATAGTGTAAACTGTCAAGGTGAGACTGCCACTTGTCAATGTAAATAAAGTGTGCATAAAATATACATAGTCAAAAAAATTATCTCCGTCCAAAAATGAACATAACTCTTTAATTGGTTTCCCTTGTAATTTTTTTTTTTGCAGTGTAGGCAATCCGAAACACCTGTCTATTTTATTTAGGCCTACGTGTCATATTCCTTTAAATGTTACACTTTTTGTTAGTTTAGAGTATTTTAAATGTAACACTTTATCGTCCCCATAGTCATAAAGCTTTATAGCTTGAACAGAAAACAACAACGATCTCATAAAGCTTCATTACCGTTTCCTTTCGCCAATAAAGAATGCTTTCAATTATTTTTTAAAATCCACAATGTTATTGTTACTCTTCAGCTCTAATCATTCGACACTATTTGGGTGAATGACTTGCCCCAGCTAGAGAGCCTTTATTTATGAGACTAAAATTAGCCTTATGTAACGTATGAATAAGAGCGTGGCCCCCTTGCCTTCCGATTGGGGAACCCCCCACCAAGCTCAGCGGGAAACGAACATCAATGCTGACTATTCAATCTAAAGCTGGCACTTAAAAGGACCACCATTGATTCATTATTATTAATTGTGTTATTAGTTGGGGTTTGGTTCCCTTTGTAAATACAGAGTTACAACAGAACAAGAAGAAAAATACTTATAAACTATCTGGGCATATAAGCTCTTCATAAAACACCCCAACTTAATTGTTCTTAAATTGTATTCAAGGTGTTTAACGTGCACTTCTGAATTGACTGATTATATAATCACCATACTTATAAACTAACTTAAATATAGAACAGATAGAGCATCCAATACCCACCCGTTAATTTATCACTATGAAAGGGGAAGCCCACATTTCACCAATGATAAATTTTACGGCCATGCCAGAAATGTAACCCTGGACACTTAGCTATTTAACTGTAGACATGGGACCCCCTTATATTTAACACAATTATATTTTCATTAGTAATCGTACCAAAATAAAATAAAAGCCAACTTTAATAGTGGTCATAAAAATATATAAGTGCTACACCTTATTAGTGAAACCGCCCATTTCAAGAATTGAGCCAGTTTATGTACATTCCGTGATCTTGCCTATTTTCTTAACCACTTCATTAATTGGGCAAAAATTGTGTTAGCTCTTGCCCATTTCATGAATTTTAACTACTGTCCTAACTACTAAAAGATTAACTGAAATTCGTTTTCAGATATTATATATAGAGAGCTAACTCAGCCTTACATTCTAAAAGGATTAAAAGTTTGGACCAAATCTGTTATTTGCTTGTCCATTTCACGGAATGGGCGGACATTTTACCAATTCATGAAATGTTCAATAAATTCACTTTTGAGATGTAACAGGTTTTCAAGAGAAACAAATCAATTAAAAAATTTAAGTTCAATTGTAGACTCTTTATTAATCTTTGCGCCCATTGATTAAATCGTCACAGAAGTAGTTGTTCTGAGAACAAAAAACCTCACTCCCTACGTCTAAAAAATGCTAAGTACATCATGTTCAGAATCATTATGTGTAATTATTGTGACTTAAGTTTATTCTTGGGGAAATAATATGAGGTTTCTCCTATCATTAATCTTTGGATTTGGAATTGATATTAATTTCTTCTTGGTGATAAGGCTATACATTAAACATATGAAATTTATATAAAATAGTATATAATATTCATAGAAAGTTACCGTTACTCATCTGGCATAGAACGTTATTCTCGCAATAGATATATATATATATATATATTAATATCCATGCATACGTATTTCAGCCTAAGTTTAAAGAATGCCCTTACCCAATTTTGTAAAAATTGGTCCACGCCTTGGAAGTAATAGCCGAAAAAAGAGACAAATGGACGAGATACAAGACAATCAAATTAAAACAAGAACTCGCTCCACCCAATAAAAAATTAATGAAAAAGCTTTAATGCTAAATTAACTTTTATCGTATACTCTATTGGAATGTAGTTAGTTATACCTCGATGGTGATCTCTTTAGCAACACACTTTAATCTAATTTAGTATTATTTTTTTATTGAGAGCCTACATCCTAATAAAACACATGAAACATTCGTTTTTGAAATACAGTTAAATATTGTGTCTGAAGAGTGCAAGTGAATTTGATAAGTTTTAGGTAGAAAATAACTTTTAGAAAATACTAAAATATAATTATGCGGTCTGTTTTGATAGTAATTTATTTTAGTAGTATATGTATGTTATAAATATTGATATAAGATATCAATTATAACAGTCTTAGCCGAAAAATTGAGTTAATGTGTATGTATATTATGATAATATTTATTGTTAACTTTTTAACTGTAAAAAAAGTTCCATGTCATATGACTCTGACTGTAGAAACCATTCATAAGATCATAAGATTATTTGATAAATCAATTAAAGCGTCCCCTAAGGCTATTGAAAACATAATTAAACTGTAGGATTTAAATTAAGGAGTTAATATTTTCACTTGGAGTTACATACATTTTATGAATAAGTAGCTCGGAAAAGAATCTAGACAGTTTGAATTAAAATTACTAAAATTATAATTTTAACTCATTCAGTTTATAACTAAACCAGTTTTTCTCTTAGTGACAGTCTAGTATCTGGGTTACATACATGCTTATACAGGACTTAGAATTTTTTGCATATATTTTACATGTATATGTCTTACGTTTGGCTTAATTAATAAATTCACTACATTTTATTTATGTTTATTAATATATAATGTTGTATAAATTTTCTTTAAAATATCTATGTCCTCAAATCACATAATATACTTATTATTGGTGTCTACAAATTTAAATACACTTTGATGACCCATTCTTGGATATACATATACATGTATATATATATATATATATTTTAACTCATGAGGGTTTTTAATTTAAAAGCATATTCTTAAATTAGTATAGTTATAATAAATAGCATAATTTGATGAACTTTTATTGCCCTTCATTATAATACTTTCTGTGGCACTATATATATGATACGGGTAAAGTCCTAAACCAGATAGAGTCAATATTATCCAGATAATTTTGACGTTATCCAAAATACGTAGAAAATGTTGAGTGAGAGTTGATTGAATAATTTTTTTCAAAGTTTATCCAGATAATATTGACATAATCCACGCACACTTGGATAGTGGCATTTTCTATGGTTGAAGCTAGGTTAGTTAGGCTTGTTAGATTAGGCTATTTTAACTTAAATTAGGTTAGGTGAGTTTAGGCTATGTTAGATTAGTTTAAGTTGAGCTAGGTTAGTGGAAAATAAAGCATAACATGAGGCAGTTCGATTGTTAGTACACAGCTACCATACAATTTACTGTCTATTTTCGAAATTTTATTTCAAAATCAAATTCGCATTGAAACGTGCCTCGTTTTACAAAGATTATTCAACGTTATCCAAGTCTTGCTGGCTAGTGTCGATACTATACGGATAGTGTCGTGAATGAGATAAATTACTTTCTATTCCTGAATCTATCCACTGCACCTACCTAATACTGACATATCCCGGCTAATATCAACATTATCCAGATTTCGCACACTACCCGTAACATATAGGGCCTATAAGAATAATACATAGTGAGTAATATAAATTAGCTGTAAGGAACTCCAAAACTTGAATTTATTTTCATAATTTAATTTAAAATATAGTTAGTATGATTATGAAAAATTAACTAAATACAAATTAAATGTTTCATAATAGCACTTTAGCTAATATGATGAATCTAAAATTAAACATTTATCATACTTAACTGTTATTTTTACATTTTTTTTTTATTTGTCTGGGCTATCTGCATTTAATTACTCAAACAGGGTAGTTATGAGGAAGGTAATATTTGATAAAGCGCATACATATTTTCGAAAGAGGAGTGGGGAAAATCCCTTTAAGAAATTATATCCTCATTACAGTCAGCCAGGATTCGAGCCTCAACCTACCCGTCACTAGCATATCTAGCTAGACAAAATTGACGGATGTTTAGTGCGCATTCTCATCCATGCTGTTAGGAAAAAATAATTTTAGGTTAATGCCTAGTTAGCCTTTACAAAGAATATATATTTTTAGAATGATTTGAAAATTAATTAATAATAGCTTGATCCTAAACAAGATAATAAATTGTATTAACCGATAGGGGTGTGCGAAGGCCACTTCTTAAATGCGAAGCGAAGTAGAAGCGAATCTTGAAGATTGCGAAGAAAAGTCGAAGTCAAAGTCAAAGCTTTCTATGATTTTTGTAGTTATCACTTAACGCTACTTTTAATTTGTTAATCTATTATTTTTCTAGATATTGTCAGTAACAAGGGCCAGGAAAATTTCTTTATTTTTAACCTAAGGACTATATTAATAATTAATGCACACAGGCTTTCTGATAAGTTTAGTAACTTATCAATTAAGTTTTAATTTTTACTTACATCTTGGGGTTTATAATATTATTATGCAAACTTTACATATGCATGTCTTTTTATCTGCATTTATTTGATAATAACTATAAATTAAATTCCGTTTTCGTTTCCTATTTTCCGTATCAGCTATTTTGAATAATAAAGAAAATGTGAATAAGCTATGAAAAACTTATGTGTCAAAATGCACTTGTAAAGTGGTCACAGATAATTCCAAAGAGATAGAATATTAAGGACCAAACATAAGACGCAAGCTGCGATGAGGATAGCATAACTAAAGCGCTTTCTCTGCTTCATACCAGTGACCATAGTGTTATTTCTTTATAGGTATTTTTATTTTTTACAAAATTATGTTAGTGATAGTGAAAATAATATATTAACATTTACTTACCCGTTTTTGATCCATGCTTAAGTTGTGTTAGTTAAATTACTATTCATTGTTAAAATTATGTTTAGTAACGGTTTCAAAATTATCAAATATTGAAAAATGTATAATATAGTAAGAGAAAATTAAATTGTTTGATAATTTTTCGAAGTTTAATCCTTCCTTAGAAATTTTTCGAATATGCGAACGTTATTGTAGATGTCGAAGTCGAAGCCAAAGGAGATTTGACCTTCGTCTTTGACTTTTCGAAGCTTCGCACACTAGTATTAACCGATTAGAAGACACGTTTATCATCTGACACATATTCACAATAAATGTGAAAGTATAGTTTTACTACAATATGTAAATGATCTATTTGGACAAAATTTGTTTTTGACTTAAATATAAGGCTACATAACTTTCTGTTACTAACACACTTGATTTAAATTGTTAACATAAGTATTTTAATACTCATTAGCTTAGAAAGAGAATGAAGAAACTATAGATGGAATATCATTTCTAAAGATATATTCTATGCACTCGGCTTAAATTCGAAGACCAGTCGTTTAATTGATTTGACCAAGCACATTGCTATCCACTAAAGAATTCGATCAATCCACCTCAGTTGGGTGTTATATTATTATTTTAAAAAGGAAATAAACGTTTGTACAAAAATTAACAAAGAATCTTAGTGACCTATCATGATTGTATAATAGCTTTACTATGGTATTTTTTATTCCATTGATTATGATTCAGAGAGAAAAAAAAAAGGCAAAGGGTGTACGGACCCCTACATCCACAGGAAATAAAATTTGTTACATCAGACCGAACATCACCACTCATCCACATTCTCTTTTAATACAACTCAAACCCCCTTCAAACCCCCCTCTCCCATCTCAATTGCTTTTAACTACGTACAAGATCTCATCACAACAAGGACACCCGCTCTCCCTCTCTAGGGGGCTGTTGCCCCCCTTCCCAGCCCCAAACTCCCATCCTTAATACGTCACACTTCAAAGTAAAAGAGATTTTTCCATGCCGACACCTTTGCTGAAAAGTAGTTCACGTCGTGAATTGAGAGAGGGTGTCGTCCTCCTCTTGGTGAATTGGGATGGACGCATAAGGGGGAAGGGAGGGTGGGGTGCGAAATGCCCTAGAGACAATTTCAGAAACATTGCCCTTGCATAAACAAAATGACGTGATGGCTTCATATGAGTGCTTAGTGGGTTGTTAGAGCCCTTCGAGTGGAATTAGCCACCCTTCTTTCTTTTAGTGGAGGCTATTTTTATCGTGACTTTGGACATATAAAACAATATTTGGAGGAGATTGAAATTTAACTTTAAAAAAAGTTATAATTGAGTTTTCTAGTTTAAAATATACTTATTGGTATCCAAAATGAATTAACCTTCTTTCGTACTTTTATCGTAGTTTTGGGTAAGCCCTATATTAAAAATAGACCTATATTCTAAAAATAATGAAACTTAACTTTTTAATATGAAGTCCGTTCTCCAACTAGAAAACTATCTCATTGATAGGTTTTTAGGAATATATACATGGGTTTGGATAGTTCTTAGGAGAAGATCTGAAACTCCAAATGAATGCTTTTCAAATCCTTCAACATAAAGTGAATTGTAATTGTCAAGAAAAATAATCAGAGTTAAAACATGTTTGATTAAGGTCTTATAATTATATTTTGTAATGTGTCACACAAACAAAAGCAGTTTTACTAATTTCACCAGTCAGGGAATTAAAATACTTTATACCATTTGTTTGTCAAAATCGATACTCGGCAGAGCAGAATAATATTTTTCTATCAATTTATTCTGCACCACGTCTTACTATTCATCCATGTTGTACACATTTAATCAAACTTATAGTTAGGATATGGATGATCATGTTTAGAGCAATTGTATACTCATTTACGTGGATAGAGGGAGGGAAACCACTTAATAGAAACCACCCTCAGTACATCAAGCCGGGATTCAAACAACAATCAGCAACTAGCAACTAGCAACCCTGACTAGATAAACCTGACACTTATTCTACGTACCCAGTGATGCGGGATTTAACTTAAAGTTTTAAATAAAATGTTATAAGGACAAATATTAAATGAAAAAATATATATGCAAGTTCAATAAAATCTTGAAGATGACTTGTTTTCACTGAGTTATAGGGACTGAAGAGTACTGAAATCATTTATTGATGCACACCCATGTAGATAATTTATACAATTTTTAGTTTTCCAATCGTTCTATCTCCAGCCTTGGTTTGGTGGGATATATTGCTCTTGGATTTGTGTACATAAATAGAAAATATATAATCTTTTATTTAATACATTATTTTGTTTGAAATAGAATGCTTAATCTATAAATTAAACAATTACAGAAATTTAGTCTAAGCTTCAGGATCCATATGGAAATAAAAACATTGGTAGCTATTGCTACAACCCACTTAGGTGGCCGCATGGTCTAAGGCGGTGGTTCTTAAACTAGCTACCATGGAACCCCAGGATTCAACGAAGGTGTGTCAGGAGTTCAAATAGATGATTATGCGTAGTGGCAGTGAAATTATTTTTAATGTTTCCTAAATTTGCATGCTAAGAATTCATTAACATCCATCTTATCATCAACTTACACAGTTTATTGATGAAAAGAAATGAAATTTATTTTTAAAATTATTAAAATCTAAAAAATAAAGTATTAAAAAGGAGATAAGTAAAATACATTTTGAAGTTATATATTGTTTTAAACTTAATTTATAACATAAGCTTACAACTCAAATTTACACTGTTTAGTCAAAGCACATAGACGTGTAGTAAAATTGTAGAAAAAAAGGGAATAAGACAAGAATATATAGGGGTTCCTCGGCAGGATTCGTATCTTTTATAGGGATCTGAGTAATAAAATAGTTTGCGAACCACTGGTGTAAGGCGTCACACTCATGTTAGACTAGACTGCTGATGACGGGAAGATCAGGTTTCGAATCACGGTTGGGTGTAAAGAGGGTGGTTTTTCCTAAATATTTATCCATTCTCCATCCACACAGCTGCTGGTACACTTTCTCTAAATTCAATCTTCATCATCACTTACATATAAGTGAAGAAATACATATACGTACAAACCAAACGGGTAGTTAGATGCAGTACAAAAATACCAAAACCACTGCTATAGCACCTACCTCGGTGGCGTAGTTGGCTAACGCGCTAGTTTCTTGTTGAGATAGACTGCCAATGATGGGGAGATTGAGGTTTGGATCTCGCTGGGGTGAACTGAGTTTTTTAACTAAATGGTCTTCCTTTCTCCTTCCACGCAAATGCGGGTTTGCTTCCTCTAAGTTCAACCTTCCCAATTCTTAATCCATTAGCGTAATTAGTACTTAACCGTATAACCCGAATGGTTATTAAGACGCTGTGCTAAATAAAAAAAAATAGTATTGCTATAGCATATAATATGAGTAAAATTAAAATTCTGTACTAATGTTTGATATTCACTGTACAACACATCTACACACAAATAAGGCACGTGGACAGACAAATGAAAGTATAAAAGTGTTGAAGAGCATTCAGTAAGTTTTTGTATACTTCAATTTTATTTTATCTTTTACCTTTTGTTTTGTGTATTTTTGTTGTGCTTTATTTTTTAGTATGACTCCATAAAAAATAATTGTAAGCGTGTCCGTCTTTTAACTCCTATGCAGTCCTATGACTCAGGACACATTTTGTTGAATAGGTTTTCTTGTCTGAAAGGCTAGTCGTTCTTTTCCTCACATTCAACGACACATAGCTGACATACAAATTCAAAATTACCATAATTACATAATTAACAAGGCATAACATTTTACATCAAGAGCGTTTTCTTGTCTGGGAAAACACTTTCAAATTATAGTACTTTTTGTACTTGATTTTTTTTTAATATTTAAGGGTGCTGTTTACAATTTTTAAAACTAATTTTCTGACTATCTCTCAATATTTTAAGAATTAATTTTATAGGTTTTCCAATAAATTGTTAATAAATTAAAAATATCATACGACTTTTGATAACATCTCTATGTGTTAAAATAACACAAGTGGCTGCATGATCTACGCGACTAGACTCACCATTTACAAAAACATCCGTGACAAGAAAGCTAAGGTTCATATTCCAAAAGGTGCCATTGTGGTTTTAGTTTTAAAATCCTGTGTCCACGTTAATGCAGGTGCACCCCGCTAAATTACACCCTCATCTCAATCTTTTATGCCCCGTACACATAGGTGATATTTCCGTACTTAATTCAGTACCTTATCAAGAATATGTTGACCTAAACCACCTGTATGACTTATTTTCATGGAAAATATAAGTAAAAAAAGTAGCTACCATGGGAAACTTTGTGTAAACTGTTAGTACTGCAAGTAATATATTTCAGCATTATTTATATAGTCTATCACGCAAAAGGGATTTTAATATTTAAACATTAAGTATTTGAGGTGTTATTTCCTTTTATTTAGAGAAAAGCCAAAACTATCAGTAAAACATCGCACCTGTGTACGGGTGAAATCATTAATAACCCATATGCTGAACGTACACATTAAAAAAGATAAGTGGTATGACACAATCGTCCAAGCTTTCTCATATTGCGTATTAGAGCGTTGAAGAAAATTTTCAAAATAGATTTTCAGTAAACTCCCCTTAAATAGGCCTTTGTTTTATTCAAAAGAAAACAAATCATCTTGTTAATCACAATAGACAATCTTTATGTATAAATTTTAAAATAAATTGTTCTTATATTTCAAACAAATTTCAAAATTTCAAAAATAAGTAGTTTGCAAGCTATTCTAAAATTATATGTAATTTATAAAATAAATGGTATGGAACTCCACACGGACTTTCTAGCTCCATTGTTTAAAAATGGAGATATTTACTCAAAATTTGTAATACATATGAAACGAAATAATATACACTAGCAAACCCAAGCAAAATTGCACTATATTTATGTACAACTTTTTTGAGTCCTGGTTTTAAATTTTTAAATTTTATTTTTAAAGAATTAGTGTCCTCATTTGTATGTTTGGACTGATAAAAAAGATAAACATTGGGCACACAAGGGTCAACACTTTGTATTAAAATATCGACTTCCGGTTAACGTTTTTGACATTTTATTAGGTGTTGCACATCTCCATGTCATCGCATTGCTATTAAATTCCCCATTTATAAATTTTGACCAATGAAAAATGTAAATATTGACTATTGAGTCTAAAATTGAGATAGATCATTGTTGTACAAACATTTTTCATAAGGGGTTTAAGGTAAAATAACATAAATTTTGAGAGACTTACTCATATGTAATTAATTACTCTATGACATTGGAGAATTATTGCGTTAAAACTTAAGTAGTATCTCTTTACAACTAAAGCTCACAAAATTGTATTAATATATTTGCCAATATCTCAGAAACTGTTTGTTTTATAAAAATATATTTCATAAAAAAGTTTCAATTTTTAATAATACTACAATTTTGCAACGATAAGTTATTTAGTATCTCAAATAGTTTCGGAAATATGGAAATCTCAGCTTCTGTAAGGTACTCTAAAAGTAATTTTCATGGGAGAAAATAGCAAGTTTATTTATAATCTTAATCAACGCCTAGATATGAATTTTAATCAAAATTGTTATAGCCAGTTTTGTGAAAATCGATTTTTTCACTTTTCACTCTTTATTAAACTACTTTTAATTATAAGTTTAAACAGACACACAGACAGACGGCATTGCAAATACCACTTTTTAGAGTTCGGGGTGTCATGAGACGTCGACATCTATCATCATTTCAGGTTAGATTTTTTGTGCGGTCTCAACACTTTACCTTTTGTGTTCGAAAAGTTAAAAAATATATATATTTGCGTATAGCTTGAAAGTTATCGGTTTTATAAAAATATGCTTCTGATAAAATATTTGTATTTTAAATAGATCTATATATTTGTGATAAGTAATTTCATATCTCAAATAGTTTCGGAGATATGATAAAAATGAGAATCTACGCATCAGACCTGAGGCCTTAAAGTCATTTTTATTAAATATTTATAGAATCAATTTTATTTGGAATATTAATAAATGATTATAAATGAAATTTAATCAAAATTGTTTAAACCGATTTTGAAAAAATCAACTTTTTTCTTTTTTCCCTTCAGTAAACTACCCTTAATTTTAGGGTTGGATATCCAATTCCAAAAATCCCTCGGGGAAACCCTATGAAAACCCTAGATACCAAGTTTTAGCCCGATCGGTAAAATATTTTAGGCTCTAGTTGGAGGTACAGAGAGACAGACAGACAGACGGAAATTCTAAAATTACTTTTTCGAATTCGGGGGTCATGAAACGTCGAAATTCATCAAAATCTTGAGTTCCATTTTTTTGACGATCACGATACTTTCTCCACCTGTAATATAGCAAGAAAGTAAAAAAGTATTCTCATTAATTATATAAAACTATTGCCAGATACCCATTTTGAACTAATCCTCAAGGCCATTTTCTAAAAATTTCCCAACTTTCTATAATTTGTCTTAAGTAAACTACCCTTAAATTAATTTATTTTAGAAAAATAAGAATATATTATTATTGTTTATGTAAAGTAGTCCCCCGACACCAATTTTGAATAAGATCGATAGAGCTATCTAATAAAAGATTTTTTTTAATACAAAAATCACAAATCTCCTATGAATTCTAAATATCAAGTCTTAACAAAATCAATCTAGCCATATTAAAACCGTGACAAAAGACAAATAGACAAACCCACATGGGAACAAACAGAATTTTAAAATCCACTTTTTGGTGTATTAAATGTAAGGATTCATCCAAATCTCGAGATTAATTTTTTGCAGGGCTACAATAAATACTTTCTCTTTATATGAGAAACAAAATATCTGTAACCAGAAGATAGCCCCCCCCCCAATGTTTACGAGCTATTTCCCTCCCAGCTTTGGAACCAATTTATAAACTATGGAAAAGCAGTAATACAAACCTAGATTTCTCTGTTGAAATTGTTTTCTCAATTCTCTTGACACTTTTTGGAGCATGGGTTATTTTTTGCTCTTTCAAGATTGTTGGTTTTTTACTACGGATTTTGTGTAGCCTACTAACCCAATACACATTTCCACTTTGAAAGTAACAAAGCCCACTTCAGTGGCCGAATGGTCTTAGGCGTCACTATAGTGTTAAGCCAGCCTGCTGATGACAGGGAGATCGATTCAGGTATACTATGGGTAGTTCTCTGAATGGTTTCCCACTGTCCTTCCAAGAAAATGTGGTTATATTACTTTTAAAATGCTTCCTTCCTCATTCCTACACTATTAGAGTAATTATCATAAATGCATTTAAACGAGCGTGTAATCAAAAAACATTTAGGCCTAGTAAAAAAAAGGAACAGTGTTGATTTGTTTCGCTCCAAATCCTACCACGTGTTGGGTTATACGAATACGCACTAGCTACGCTAATGTGTTAGTTTAGGTTAGGTTGAATTTTTAAAAAGTTTACTCACATTGGCGTGTTGAGAGGGGTGGGCAACCATTTATAGAAAACCACTCTCATTACATCCACCAGGGATTCAAACCCAAATATCACTGTCATTGGCAGTACAGTCAATAGCGATAGTGGCATATTAGATCATGTGGCCCCTGAAGCAGGTTAAATTAAATGTATTTTGTTTGTATTTAAGGTATGAAGCGATGTGTAAGAAACTGATTGAGATACTCAAAAAGATGGACATCAACTGGAGGGACAAAAGGCTGCTTGAAAACCTATACCTAGGACAGCGAGCTAAAGTGAGGCTAAATGATGGAGAGACCAACAACGTAAAGATAGGAAGAGAAATGAGGCAGGGATGCTGTTTGTCACCCAGTCTGTTCAACTTGTATGGAGAGTGGCTGGTCAGGGAAAACCTGGAGGGATGTGGCAATTTCAGTGTAAGAGGAAAAGTCATCATAAAATTAAAATACACTGATTATCAAGCATTTTAGGCAAAAATGAAGATAGTTGCAGGAAATGCTGGACCAGCTGGTGAAGACAGGGAAGAGATAAGGTATGGAGATCAACTTTGAGAAGTCAAAAGTGATAGGGTTTTAATAAAATGAAGAGCTGCTGAAAATCAAAATTTTAAACCAGAATTTGGGAAGTAATTAGCAATTCAAGTACTTGGGAAGTCGGCTGACAAAGGATGCCTCTTGCACCAAGGAAACTAGGTCGAGGATCTCCATGGCCAAGGAAGCTTCAAACAAGAATGGGTTACTGCTGACCATTAAATTGAGTTTGGAACAGAGGAATAAACTAATGAAATGTTTCATTTTTAAGGTTCACGCTGTATTGATCAGAAACTAGGACTCTCAGGAAGGTGGAAAAGAATTACTTGGAAAGCTTTGAAATATGTTGCTGGAGAAGACCTGAGAAGATAAGCTTTACAGGCAGGGTGACAAATGGAGAAGCCCTAAAAAGAGTGAGTGAGAAGAGAAACATTTTAATGTGATTTTTCAATGCAAATCAAACTTGATCGGACACATCCTTAGGAGGACCTGTCTCTGCAGGACGTCATTTCATAGAGGGCGAGTTTGAGGGAAAGAGGAGCTTAGGAAGAAGGAGGATTCACATATTAGATGACTTGAAAGAAAGAAGAAAATCTTGGGGGTTGAAGGAGGAAGCAGGGACAGGGCACATTGGTGGTTAAAGTTCCCTGACAAAAGTAATGTAAGACAGAAAGGATAGCAATAATAATAATAATAATAATAATAATAATAATAATAATAATAATAATAATAATAATAATAATAATAATAATAATAATAATAATAATAATAATAATAATAATAATAATAATAATAATCAATTGATATATCCGCACAGGACTACAAATGAATTAATAATAGAAAGGCCATTAAACAATTTTCCCGGCCGTTAATTCTTAATTGTGAAAGGGGAAGTCCTGGATAACTAAGTTAAACATTGTATTAAGAGAAGGAGTACTAAATGCTTTCATACGTCCAACCCAACAATTATTTTCTTCAAAATAAATCAAATAAGGCTATAGTAGAAACATAGATTTTAATTTTCTACATAAAATATTCTAAACAATTTTTTAATATTTATTATAAGCATATTAACATTAATTGATGATAAACTTTTTAAATCAAGAGAAAAAGTTATCAAAATAATTCTAGGACACCCTTGACATGATATATTGAAGAAAATTTGAGATCACTATGTAAAAAAAATTAAACTATATTTTTGACTGGAGCATTATTTGATTTATTTTGTATTTTGTCAAACAAAATTTTGTGGTAAAAATACTACAAAAATACTACCCTAAAATCGTAATCTCTACCATCTCACCACAGTAAGAATAAAATTCATATTTTAGCTATGTTTTTTTCTCATTTATTATCTAGACAAATTTGGGGTGCTTTCTCTAAAATTCACAACCTACTCATTTTGAGGATGTTGATGATTTTGGAAGTAGTTCAAAAGGGCTTAGTACTTGAACGTTAATCAAAATAATTGAATAGCCAGCCCCCTTTTGAGAAATTTATCTTAACACTCGACTCTGAAAAAGCACGCTCAATCATTATGGTCCGAAATTTGATAAAATAGAATTTATCTAAACTGACTTTAACAAAACTATGTATATGCATCGAACTCCCTTAAGATATAGATAAAATACATAATTATTATTTTACTGTTGCTCAAATCAACTATATCAATATTGTGATAGAAGACTAATTCAAAAAGTGTGCCAGGACCGAAATTCAAGACTAAGATATTTGCCTTTGGATAATTGTCATTTAATTTATTCAGAGAGATAATTTCAGTTTAAAAATCGTTAGATATAATGTCAGAGTTTAGCTAATAATTTTACATATTATTATAAATAAATATTGGACAATTTTATCCAAGCCCTATTTATTAATTGGTCTAGAATTACTTTAGATATTTTCTTTCTCATATTGATAATGTATTGTGATCTTAAACAATTTTGGTCTAAAGATTATGTTTATGTGCCCCCTAACTCAATAAATTTAGTTTTACAATCATGACGGTTGATCTGTCTGTACTTGAAGCTTCAACCGTAACAATTTAATATATTTCAATCAAATTTAATATTACTATATTATATGGTCATATCATGAGATAAAATTGCTTTTATTAATTATTTCTCTAAAATTAAGAGTAGCTTAGCCTACTAATGACTAATTTTTAATATCCAACTTTTTTTAAAAGGCCTTCTTCAATTTTTTTGTTAGAAATGTACATCTGAGTGTGTTATAATGACAAATAATATTACATATTTGTTTTTGAATAATTAAATTTGCTTTGAAATGGCTTTGAAGATAATTATTTAAAAATAAATATTTGATAAGAATTTTATATTATAAATATCTCTCTATTACAGATGATGCGTTTAATTTGAGACACAAGAATATCCCGAAAAGGCTGCATCTTAGAAAAAATGTGTTGATCAAAAGTTTTTTTGTTTTTGAGGGGGAAAGAGAACAGAATTAGCTATATTTTGTTTGGTGGACGGTTTCAAGGATATTTTGAGGCTCGCTTTATTTTTTCCAATGAATGAATGAATTGTACTCTGCATTAAAAAACTGTTTTTTCAGAAACATTTTTATTTGCACCAATATTTGAAGATATTTATCTTGTATACTTTTATAATAATTTTTATTACATTAAAACCAAATCGATGTTAATGGTCATCATTTTAAACTTGTATTAAAGTAATTTTATAAATAATATTGCATTTAACGTAATAAGGAATAAGATAATAATAAGTTATTAAATAAAAATTGTTATAAGAAAATACAAGGTAATATATCATCAAAAGTTGATGTCAAATAAATAAGTTTTTGAAAAAAGCTTTTTTTTTAAAATGTCGTTAAAATATTGTAGAATTTTATTGAAAAAGAGTTGATATTAAAATAACCTTGAAAGCGTCCACCAAATCCAAAATAACTTGTGCTGTTTGTTCTCTTTCACCCTCAAAAACCAAAAAATTTCAAACAATTTTCTTTTTCTAAAATGATTCGTTTTCCGTATATTTTGTGTTCTCAACTTTAATGCCTCATCCTGTATACGTGTTTGACGGAAAAAAACAATTATTGTAGTTTACTGGTAATCGATAATTTTAAAGGTTGGTTACTTTTTTTTTAGCACCACGTCTTACTACCCGTTCGGGTTATACGCTTAAGAACTAATTACGCTAATTGGTTAGGAATTGGGAAGATATAATTGAGAGAAAGTGAGCCCGCATTTCCGTGGCGGGAGAGTGAAAAACCATTTAGGAAAAACCACCCCCAGTCCAGCCGACCGAGATTCTAACCTCGATCTCCCCGTCCTCGGCAGTCTAGCTCAACACGAAACTAACGCATTAGCTAACTACGCCAATGAGGCGGGTATATTTATTACAAACTTTAATAAAGTCCATAAGCAAGTACTTACGATTATGTCTAGCCATTTGTTTAATATAACTTATATATATATATATATATATCTCCTGAAATTCCCGCTAGTAATGTAAACTCCAATTACCCTGAAGGGTAGTGGTCTTACCTTTATGGATTAGACTATGAGCCTATCTTGTAAGTTATACCATAGATGAATAATGCAAGGTAAGCTTGCTTCCTTATTGGGTAGACGAATGGTACTTAAAGTGAATATATACTTATTGGGACTTAAAGTGGATATTTACATATTGAGACTAAGACACAATATCCTTACAATCCCCTCCATAGCCACAAGGCCAGTACTTGTGATTAACAATATCTAACAGCTTTTTTTTACAGCAGAGCCTTGCCTAAAATTTTATGACTCTCTCTTTTTACTTGGGCTAACTAAGAATATTCAAGCAATGAAAAACAAAAAAATTAGAATGTTTTGGTTAAAGGTTTTGATCCAACCGTTGAACCGCATAGTTCCAAATGTTATATACACGGTCTCTTTCCTAGCACGCGTCCTGGCACCTGCCATTTTGTTGTTTGTATCTGGTGACGTCACACCCACTATTGTGAAAGGAGGACTTATCGCTTTTTGTTTGGACGTGTCAAACCAGCCCGAGCGAGAGAGAGTGGAGAAGACAAAAGGTGATGTTATTAAGGAAATGAATGATGAGGTTATGGACCTCGTTCTATGTCCAGGTTATTGTCCTTGGACAAATCCGATACTTGTTGTTGATGAGGTTGGTGTATAGGAAAATAGCTAGGATTATCCTGGATACTAGGCCCAAAACACACCTTCTTGCAACACCAACATCAGAAGAAGGTCACAGGTTCTTACGAAGAGTAGGAAAAATGACAACAATTTCATATATAATAAACAAGATGAAAAAGTGTTGATTTCCATCAAATGGAACTTTCCAAAAAGTATTTTTTATTTATTATTGTGTGCACTACGAGTTCAAAAATAAGGTGCTTATGAAGATAATTTGTCCATAAAGAGATGAGGCTACTGGAGAGTGAAGAAGGTTATAATAATATGAGTTACAAAACCTGTACACATTTCATCACACTGTTAAAGTAATCTTATCTCGCAGGTTAAGTTGGACAGGACATGCAGTGCGAGTGGAAGAATCTATAACCGTGTTAAGGGTACTGACTGGTAAACCCAATGGGAAGATCTAGACGCAGATGGGAGAATAACATTAAAATTGCCTTTAGGTAAATAGGGTGTAATGAGGTAGACTGGATAGAACTAGCTCAAAATAGGGATAGGTGAAATATTTTTGTAAGGGCTTTAATGAACATTCGAGTTCCTAATGCCATAGAGAAGGTAAGTACACTCCATTTATCCGGAAAGGTAGCAAATAGTCTTCACTTGTCTGATGGCATTATGACTCGTTCTAAAAGATGTCATCATAGTGGAACAGAGAAAGGTAAGTCTTCTATTATTCAGGGTATGGGGAATGTATACTCCGTTCACCCTGAAAAGTGGATTGCCCACCTTGATGGGTTATACTATGTTGCAGTTTTTAAGATAGGGTTATATAGCAACCGTTAAAGATTCGAGTAAACTGAGTGTACTGTACATTAAACTCGATGACTATAGCCTATTATATAGGTCTGAATATGTTATTATTGTTTAATTCCATGCAAGCCATGGTTGTGGTGGTTAAGTGGTTTAATCTTCAGGTACAAAGAAACTTGATGTAAATATTTGGAATATTTAAAATAAATAAATATTTATCAATTATTTATCTTGTTGTTGATATAAGTTAGTATATACAAACATCTCTGACCTTTGTATATGCTTTTGATTTTAGCTTTACTTTTTCATTTATTTACTCTATGGCATTAGGCAATCAAAAGGTTCATTGTCGAAACCTACAAAAGCACGCCACAAATATTTATCTTGATCTAGCTCTATCCAAGGACCCTCATTATACCCTAGTCCTATTTTAGGCTAGTTCTATCCAGTCCCTGCATTACACCCTATCCCTTTCTTGAGATATCTATCCAGTCCCCCTCATTGCACCCTATCCTTATCTTGAGCTAGCTCTCTATCCAGTCTCCCTCATTACACCCTATCCTACACCCTATCCTTATCTTGAGCTAGCTCTCTATCCAGTCTCCCTCATTACACCCTGTCTCTATCTTGAGCTAGCTCTCTATCCAGTCCCCCTCATTGCACCCTATCCTTATCTTGAGCTAGCTCTCTATCCAGTCCCCCTCATTGCACCCTATCCTTATCTTGAGCTAGCTCTCTATCCAGTCCCCCTCATTGCACCCTATCCTTATCTTGAGCTAGCTCTCTATCCAGTCCCCCTCATTACACCCTTTCTCTTTCAGGTCCATTCTAATGTTATCCTCTCATCTGCGTCTAGATCATCCCAATGGTCTCTTCTCATTGGGTTTGCCAAACAATACTCAGAACACGGTTACGGTTCTAGATTCTCCCATTCGCTCCACATGTCTTGCCCACCGTAACCTACGAGATTTTATTATTCTAATAATTACTTCCTTAGGCTGGAATTAGTCAGTCTTGATGTTATAAACACACTCTCATCAGTCTGAACACTGACTAAGGCGTCAAACCTATTCATTATAATTTGCTGGTGACGGAGATTGGATTTCGAACCTTGGCCGGATGTACAGAGGTATGTTTTACTAAATTGCTTCCCATTCTTCCTCCATACAAATGTTGGTACATTTTATTCTAAATTCTCACTTCGTTATTTCTTTTCCATTAATGTAAATACGTCTGACGGCTTAGTTCAATCCGTAGCGTGGCTGCCAATTGAACTAAACATCCCGGGCTCAATTCCCAACTTGGCTGAAAAATGTAACTTTGGATAAACGCACAGTGATAAATTAACGAGTGGGGGATGGGTTATGTGTCTTTGCTAGATTTAAGTTAGTTAGGTGGAATATGTTGGAAGCCCTTATTGTGTGCGATGTGCAACATTAACAGATTCCAAGAAGCTGGCTCAAAGCAATAAGCATATCGTAATCCTTGTAAGACCATACGATGATAATAAGTGAAAATATGAATATATCCTGGATGGGTAATAACATGGTGTTCACTTTTAATATACGTGCATAGGGGTCTATATAACCTTATTATTTTCAAAAGTTTAATTTTATGTACTAATAATACATATAGGATAAACTCGTCTACTTCTAATCGTTACACATTAGCGACAGTTCCTTTTAAGTGGCTAGCTATATTCTCTTCTTTATTATAATCACTTAACTTAGTTCATATTACAACTATGTCTATATACAAATTCAAATGGCTTATAAGTAGACATGTATAAATTGCCTATAAATATGTACGGGTATATATAAGTATATATAGGAACTTATTCAATAAGTTCATAACTATACGCGTATACATATTCAAATACTATCCCTTTTTGTTTAAAGTGATTTTTAATCAACCTTTAAGCTTATTATGACTATATACTCAAATTTACTTTAGGCTCTTTCTATTTGATAGTATATTCTTCTTATATTATAATAATATTTCCACTTTATAAAGGCTAAAAAGAAATTGGTACCTTAAGTGAATCATATTGACTCACACATGATGTGCACGCCTCTATTACAAATATCACAATCTAAAGGCAAATAATATTGAATAAAAGATTTTTGGGAAGGGTAGACCCAGATTTTTGTGTTTATATTAACTTAATTTCAATTCATATAAATTATTACAAATATAATCTTACTTTTGTTTTGTATTGACAAACATATATTTTGTGATGGCTATAGAATAAAAAGCATAATTTAAGGGTGCTTTAAATAATATATTTTTATTTACTAAATTGTAAAATCTAATTAAAGTATTCTTATACGTTCATAAAATTTTAGATACAACTAATAATGGTCTTACAATATAAAATGAATGTCTGAATGTCGATACACATAAATTACAAATTCTATATGGTATACATGAACTAATGAGTCCATCTCGTCTGATCTCCCAAGATTTGAAACTTACAAATAAATTTTCAAGACGCTAATTCTAAAGTCGTTATATGAAAATTAGAATGCTATTTATTATATATAGCCCTATATATCTTATGGCAAATAGACTTACTACAAACTTCCAGTAACTGTGTTTTAAATTTGACCAAACTAGATTTCTGGTTACTTTAAAAAAAATGTAAGCAAATTGGATTGAAACACAAGTTATGATTTATGAAAACAAAAGGAAATGCTTTCGTTAATTAGATCGCAATGTAAAACCCCAGTAAAAAAATTGACTACTTTGTTATTTATGTTCAATTAAGTATTGTTAATTCAAACATTAATCAAACAATTTAATTATTTTTAGTAAAAAGTCTTAATTATACTAATAACATCTAAAGGTAATTTGTCTAAAAAAATTGCATGATATTGAGGCCCCTCTTAAAATGGCTGATGATAATGTCCACCATCATGTTTGATATGATGGACCACCTGTTCACGAACCAACAAAAATAAGATTACGCTCACTCATAGAGAACGATATTAGGCCCCTTTTAAAATGGCTGATGCAAGTGTACACTATTGTAAAATGGAATACTTGTTTACGAACCAGCAGGAAGAAGTTTACTAGCTCAGTAATAGAACACTATATCAAGATGGCTGATGCAAGTGTCCACTTTTGTAAGATGGAATACTTGTTTTCAAACCAGCAAGAAAGGGTTTGCTAGCTCACTAGTTGAACACTATATCAAGATGGCTGATGCAAGTGTCCACTATTGTTAGATGGAATATTTTTTTTCGAACCAGCAAGAAAGAGTTTGCTAGCTCACTAGTTAAACACTACATCAAGATGGCTGATGCAAGTGTCCACTAATGTAAGATGGAATACTTGTTTTCGAACCAGCAAGAAAGGGTTTGCTAGCTCACTACTTGAACACTATATCAAGATGGCTGATACAAGTGTCCACTATTGTAAGATGGAATACTTGTTTTCAAACCAGCAAGAAAGGTTTTGCTAGCTCACTAGTTGAACACTATATCAAGATGGCTGATGCAAGTGTCCACTATTGTAAGATGGAATACTTGTTTTCGAACCAGCAAGAAAGGGTTTGCTAGCTCACTAGTTGAACACTGTATCAAGATGGCTGATGCAAGTGTCCACTATTGTAAGATGGAATACTTTATTACGAACCAACAGATAGAGGTTTGCTAGCTCACTAGTTGAGCATTATATCAAGATGGCTGATGCAAATATCCACTATTTTATGATGGAATACTTGTTTTCGAATCAGCAAGAAAGGGTTTGCTAGCTCACTAGTTGAACACTATATCAAGATGGCTGATGCAAGTGCCCACTATTGTAAGATGGAATACTTGTTTTCGAACCAGCAAGAAAGGGTTTGCTAGCTCACTAGTAGAGCAATATATCAAGATGGCTGATGCAAATATCCACTATTTTATGATGGACTGGTTGTTCACGTACCAGCAAGAACGGGTTTGCTAGCTCACTAGTAGATTGCGTTCTGTTATTGTAGAGCTGGCGAGAGGACTCCAATCGATTTTGGCAGCACAACACGACGGCGGCCCTGGCGTTCTATACTTTAGAAGGGGGATTGTAGGGGGCGTCGTTGTGGATAGTGAGGTGGGGGGAGGGTTGAGTGTGGGGAGGGGGGGTGCCGTGGAAGGGGGAAGCACGGGGCAGGCGCGTCGCCGCACATCACAGCTAATTAAAATCCTGCTCACGTAATAGTAACATTGACTCGTTGGAGGCGAGGGATAGGGTTGATCCTGCTTCCCGTCCACCCTCAACACAACTGATTCATGCCAGCAAATAAAGAGAGAGAAAGGAGTACACTTTGCCTATGGGACGAAAAGAATTTTATCTATTTGGAAACCAAGCCATGAAACAGAATTTGAACTTAAAAATCGTCTCGATTCTATCCCTATGGGTGAATAGGATGGCTTACTAGGGCCTAGATTCTAAGGAAGTGTTATTTAATCTTGGGTAAGCGTACACCCGAGGGTACGCGAGCATATCTTAGAGAGTACTTAGGGTGAAAATAAAATTATATATATATATTCAATAAATCTTATTAATAATTTAATACAATATATCTTTAAATTAATTTATTTTAGATGTAGATTATATAATATGTATAACATACATAATGCACCAACAACTTTGAGGGTATAAGGTTGAAGAGAAATTATAGTTTTATGTTAGGTGAAAAAAAGGTTAAACACCACTGCAGTATAGGGCTTTAAATAATATAGTAAACTTATCACAATTGTATATTACAACCCAGACGTGATTTAGTGGGATTTAGTGTTTCATCCTAAATTAAGTTAATTTATAAGCTACATACTGATGTAACTTTGTGTCTAGAAAGTGAACGTTTACTAACCTCATTACGGAAAGAAAACAGTAGGAAAATGCATGTTATTACTCGCTAGTCAGCTATTGACTAATCACCCGGTTTCAAGGAATGTATAACTCAGAATATACAAAACAATAGTTTAACCGGTTGTGAAACATGATCTTACCTTATATGACGAAAATAAATTTAGTATGTTCGAAAATAAAGTGCGTAGGAAAATATTTCGTCCAAAAAGGGATGAGTCTACTGGGGAGTGGAGGAGGTTACAAAATAATGAGCTAGATACCCTGTACTCATCACAAGACATTGTTAAGATAGTCAATTCTCGTAGATTACAATGGGCAGTACATGCAGCGAGAATGGGAGAATATATAAACTGGCAAACCTGATGGGAATAGACCACTGGGAAGACTTAGACGCATATGGGAGGTTAACACTAGAATGGGCATAAAAGAGATAGGGTTTAATTAGGTGGACTGGATAGAACTAGCTCAAGATAGGGAATGGTAGCATACTTTTGTAATTGTGGCAATGAACATTTGAGTTACTAATGCCACAGAGTAGGTAAGTAATCATATAGGTGTATAAACCGAAAGGGTAGTAAGACGTGGTGCTAAAATAATATATATATAATTAGGCTCTATTTTAAAAAATCTTAAAAATAACTTCACCCCTAATACTTGAATCAGTACACACAGAGACTAAATGACAAGCTCACCTACGCTGCTCCACTAGTAACAGGGATGTAAGGGCTAGATAGAGTCCTGTCTTGGTGTGCTTAGGGTAGTTATTTCTAAATTGTTTCCTACTCTCCTTTGAAGCAAATGTGTATACATTTCCTATAGTTTTTTCATCCTCAACTCTACCCACTAGAATAAATAATATGAATATGGAATGTATGGGTATCAAAATGCAGTTGAAAAGGAAACTATAAGAATTTCACAAAGATAATAAACGTATTAATTTACATTCGCCCCACGAGTTTAATATATTGGTTTAAGATGTGGTTAGAGGTATGAATGTGAAGTTAAAGTAGATGCAAAAGAGGTGATTGTGTTTGCATTTTTTTTATAACAAAACCTTTTTTAGGGGTAAGTTAATAAAATATTAATCTAGTAGAAATATTTAGCTACATTTTCGACATATGGTGATATCAACAGTTGTTGAATACCTGCCATGAGCATAGTGGCAACAATCTCTATTAGCTCAGTCGGTAGCGAATCTGCCTACGGAACTTAGGAAAGAGTTTGATTCCAGGCATAGCCGAAAAACATATCATTGGTGAAATGTGGGTTTTCCTTTTCACAGTGATAAATTGATGGTCAAAATCTGGGTGTTGTGTCTGTTATAGATTTAAGTTTGTTTTTAAGTCATGTGCTTATATAATCAGACGGTTCATAAAAAGCCTAAAATAAAATAAATTAAAAAATATATTACTATGTGACTATCTCATCTCAGGGAACGTGAAAGGTGGTTCCTTATAAGACACGCCAACGTTGGCATCTAGAGAGAACTTGGGAAGCGAGGTTTCGGAAATATCTCCGATACCAGGTCACCCAAAATAAAATCGTCCAACTCATAACTAGTTTCTTGAAATATATTTCTTGATGTGGCAAAGGTCCTGTCAATGCAAAAACGTTTTCTCTATCACCACGTAACCAAGCCATTTAAATTGGAGACTGACTCTGTTTACATATTTTCTAAATTAAATGTCAACGTTATATGTAGTCCCCCTTATATAGTGTTCCGTGAATACTGTAGACATGATTCTAGCTCAAAGAGGAGGGAAGTATCTTTTTGAATCTGTTATTGAAAAATCTCGCTATTAAAAATTGAGATATATATCAATAATAGCTAGGGATGATAATCTACTTCACCTCTCAGTTTTATCTGAAATAATGTATAGATAGATACATAACTCGTAAACATTTCAATTCTAGCCATCCTAATAACAAGCCACCACGCATTTACTGGTGATGCTATTCATTGGAAGGTTTGCCTCTAAGAAGTGAATACAGGACCACCCCATGAATAATTTTGTGCCTGGGTGAACTTTCATTTTGGCCACACTTTCTGTATTACATAACTTTGTTCTAAGCATTGTATCATGACTTTGAAAGTAAATAATTATAAGACATATTCATGAATTTAAGGTTTCGTTGTTTTCCTTAATTATTGTTTATATGATTTTGTATCAAAGTTAAATAAATTTATTATTTATACTCTGCTTTCGACTTATGAAGATCGACAAGATGATGGTATTCAAGTTAATTGGATAATTTTTTTTTTAGCACTACGGCTTATCATCCGTTCAGGCTATACACTTATGTACTAGTTACGCTAATGGTTTTAGGGATTAGGAAGGTTACATTTAGAGGAAGTGTAACCCATTTGTGGGAAGGGAGAGTGGAAAAACATTTTGAAAAACCTCACTACACCCGACCGAGATTTGAACTTCAATCTCCCCGTCATTGGCAGTGTAGTCTACTGTGAGAGTAGCGCGTTCGACCACACGTTCACCGAGGCTGGTCGGAGAAAAATAAAAAATCGAATTAATACCTTTAAAATATAAAAAAAACTTATAAGTTTTGTTTTTAATCATGTTTTAAATAAGGAGATTAAGTTTCATGAAAATGTGTTAATGATTAATAATAAGATTCACAAATTTTTGCTGTTTTCACACAGCTCACATTATTACAAGGATCCCAAAGTTTGGTGTCAGAGGTGGGGAAACAAAAATGTACCAATCAAATACGGCACTATATACCTATTACACATTTCATACGGAAACGTTAAAGAAAGTTTATATTTTATCAAAAATGTATGCATAGTGTATGCATTTTTAAAATAAATTGTTATTAAGACAGGGGCACGATGGCACGGTGCTCCTTCGAGTCCGGCGCCCAAGACGCTCTTCCACTTCTAGTACACCTTCAGGCACTACTAAGGAATCTAAGAACTAAATATTGATTTGGATGTTTGTTCTTATATACAATCTTTGAATAAATGGTAGTAAATATTATATTATCTTTATTACTCTTGGTTAAGGTACTTAGAGTAGTGTAAACCTTGATTGATAAAATATGCAGTCACTGAAAATGTATATATTGTATTGTACACTTAAATTGAAAGACGATGAAAAAAAAAATCTTAGTTGAAATGGGAGACGGGAATAAAAGAAGAGTGCAATAAGAATGCAGGGGGAACTCTAGAGAAGTCTTTATTTTTACCATGAAGCACTTGCTCATTTCAAGCTTTGCGCCTCTTAATTTACCTCCTCTCCTCGTGGAATGCTACCCCTTCTCCATTCCCCCAATAACCCTCAACCTCTCGTAACCCTTGCAAGGAATGTACAGTACAGTAGAAGCTAAAAACAAACATATAATTTAATCCGTATTGCCAGTTCCTTGACTCAGTGAATAAAGAAGCCTAGTATAGCTCTGAATTGTTTCTGTTTTAGCCTGGTTGATCACCAAATTTCTACTTCTCTTCGGTCATAGATTGGGTTAATTCCCACCCCCACTAGGTAAAGGATCAGGTCAAGTATAATATTTGTTAGTTTATGGATCTGGTTAAGTCTTATCCATGTCAGGATAGGGATGAAGTAAATTCCAACCTCCACTAGCTTAGGGATCAGGTCAATTACCCCAACTAGGGCAGGTATCAGGCTAAATCTTATTTCCATCAGGACAAGGATAAGGTACATTCCTACCCACACTAGATCAGGGATCAAGTTAATTACTATCCCACCAAGTCAGAGATCAGGTCAAGTCTTATATCTGTTAGGTTAAGGATCATATGAGTCTACTGTCAATTTCTAGCCAATTATGCTAGAACTCAGATCAATTCTCACTCCCACTAGGTCAGAAATCAGATGCTCACATTATGTGTTCAGAGATTTGGTCCATTCTTACTTCCACTAGGGCAAAGATCAGGTGCGGATATTGTCAACTGAAATAGTTCTCTTTCCTCTGTAATAATTTGCCAGTTCAAGGTACATTTGTGTAAATTCGTAATATTTGTATTCACATATGAAGAAAAAAATAGTTTATAAAATAACTTAAAATACATATTCATTTTATTATTTCATAATGTTAAATATAAATCTGTATTTGTTATATTTTAAATGAGCTGGTGTGTCGCGAAAAATGTTACGGTGGGCCGAAAGTGGCCCGTGTGCTGCGGGTTGAAAATCCCTGCCCTATAGAATAATATTCACATGATATAAAAATTGTATTAGTGTGGAACGCAAAAATATCAGTTTATGTTTTTTAAAAAGGCTCTCTAACATGAAAATTGAACTGTAACTTACTATCCTCGTGACGAATTAAGGGTGGTGGTGTGAAAAAATATTCAGAGGGCTATTCTACTATCTATATTTTTAGCAGTATAGACTGCAACGTGCTATTACAGTTATACTTATTTAACTGTAATTTTATTATTCACGTGTTGCGGGTTCGCGATTAGTGCCCCCCGGGAGGAAAAATATTTGTATTGTTACTTTTCACATTTCGAGTACCGGCCTATTGTTCTTGTTCGCTATTCACAATTAATGAATTTTGATATTATATTTATTAAATTTATGTGATTTATTGTCAGGATATAATTGAAATTACTTATGTAAATTTAATTAAATGTTTACTCAGCATTATTGCTGTATTGAACAGGATAAATATGTCAGCCGATATCGCAAGCGCTGCTATTTCACTTCTTAGGGAATTGGGATGAATAAAATGTCATTGGATCAAGAGTGATCCAATCTAGTGACTGACGCGTAGTAATTACGGTCCTGACTCCAATTTGATGATTAATTAAAAAAAAATTCTCTTGACGAACGCAAGTCCTAGCTACTCGGTGACTACTACGCGATTGTTTTCATCTTCGTTTCTAACAGGGTTGTCTGCGAAGACTGCTTTTAGAATAATCTAGAAACGGGATGTATTCATCCCTCATATCTTCCTCTTTGTACTTCGAGAATATCTTGCTTGCGTGGCCAATAAGGAGGGAGACAGAAGGATGTTGTGCCACGTAGATATATATGGGGAAACATAATGTAAATTAAATAAACCTTGTTTATTATTAATTAGGATTTGATCTGATTATTTATATTAAGTGGTCAAAAGGGATGTGTAAAATATAATCGTTACAAAGCAATCACCTAAATCCATCAGGCACTTTTATCATTTGGCAGATGCTCTACCGAAAATGTTGAAGTACCTAACCAAGGATATAAAATGTAAAATTTAAATAAAATTATTCAGGTCAGCTGAACACCTTTTGAGTGATGCCTTTAGTGTCAACTCATTAATCTGGGAATTTAGGGAATGCAAGCTAACGCCAGTTTATTTTGCCATTTTTATAGCAATACTTTTTTTGCCAAAATGATTAGAATAATGCTCCAGTAGAAACATAAAGTTGAATTCTCTTCAAATGGTAATATCTACAGTTCTTGAATATCTATCAAGGGGTTCTGGTAGCATATCTTCTTGATACTAGCTTAACCTATGTCAATTCAGAGAAAAGTTCGTCTTTGACGCCATCGTCATTTATTTGGAGAAGTAACAACAAACACGTGACCAATTTACTAAGTACGGCTAAGACCTTTCGCCCATGGAGCTACTTAAATAAGGCTCAAAAGTGACGCAAGTAAAACCTAAAATAACAAACAGTAACTTGAGCGTAACCGCTAAAGTATTTCAATAGTAGTCCTCTCAGGGGGCTACTGTTTGCTAACCGGTTACGACGCGTCCATGATTAGTCACTGGAAACTCAACATGGTAGTCGCCAGGCTATCTAGGTTGCAAACTCAACCATCATGAATCGACAATTATTTAACATTTAATGTACTATTCAAGGTAGCATTATTTAAACACTATGTACAGCGCTATAGACTTTGCATCAGTTTGTTGCCGTCCTTTTGCCGCGACGAATAGTAGATCATTATTATTACTAATAATAGTCTGCAGCTTATATTATTTTCATTGTATGGATGAATCCAAACTCTTTTTTGGTAACGTTTCTTATATCTGTAATAATACTAGAGAACCAAATACTCCTCGGCATTTGCGTCACTAAACATTATATTAATAAATATTAAATATTCAAGGATCCAGATGAAGGTGCTTGCAGCTAGATAATATGAAACTGATTGAAATTCCGCAACTTTTGCATAGAATCGTGTTCGAGACATATGTAACAACCAGTTACTGACTAGTTCGTGACTTCACCCACTAACCAGTCTAATCACAGTAGAGTAGCTCCGGGGGCGAAAGGCCTTAGAGTTTCAGAGTCAGATCAGCGGCGACAAGATTCGGAGGACACGCCAGTCTCAACTAGTCTGGTTTTCTTGAGATGGAATAGTAGGGGTTCGAAAGCATCTGGGGAGGTTTTCCCGAAGTTATTTCCCAGTTTCCTCTCAGGAAAATGCAGGTAAACTTGCTCTAAATCCTACTTTCTTCAACCCTAGTCCAATAATAAAGTTAACTGTGGAGATACACATTTCAGTGGTCACATAGTTGAAGGCGTCAATCTCGCATTAAGCTGGATTACCGAAGCTGGGGAAATCGGGGCTCAAATCCCAGTTGAGGACAATATATTGTTTGCGTTTTTTTATTAAATTATTTCACAGTCTCCCTTTGCGCAAATGTGTGTATATTTTTTCTAATCTCGGCCTTACTCGTCCCGACAACACTAGCGTAATTAATGTACATGCGTGTAACCAGGAGAGGCAGTGAGACCTGGTCTAAGGAATAACAAAAATTAAAGTGGATAGCCCGAATGGGTAATTAAGGTGCTGGGGGAAAAAATGCAATACATCAAGGAAAGAATGGTTATCCAATTAAAAAATCGTTTAATAGAGTGGTGTTTAAAGCAAGCAAGAGAAACGCTTCAAAAACTCCCATTAGAACTGTGTTAAAATTCATCAAATTTTCTGGACTCAAAGTGTTGAAGTAAGTAATGACCAAGGCAATGCTAGCAAAGGGGGTGGAACAGGGTTAGAGGGAATGGGAACTACCCCTCACCCTAAGTACGCTGTGGACTCGCATGCAGTTCACAGATCAACCCTTTCAGAAATAAGGGGGTTCGTAAAAGAGGAAGGGGGGAAAGCAGCGGCGATATAGACCTAATTAAGTGTGTTAATTAATTGGCACTCAACAAGTCATTCCCATTATTTTCTTAGCTGTGTAGAGCAGAGTATCGTTTTACATTCAAGGTTAAGAATTGATTGGGTGAATTGTTTCGGATTTATTTAATTACTAGGATTGGTTTTTTATATATTTTCTAAGTGGAGATATAATATAAATAAAATATTTTGGAATCTTACTCGTGAAAAAGGTTTTATGCATACTAAATACTCTCTAATCAAACACATTATAAATTATTTTTCAAATAAATTTAATATATTGGAAAAATGACAGTTGGACAAAGGTATGATACTCACGACCTTTGGATCAGTACGTTAATAATCTAACCACTGAAATATAGAAGAATTTATCATTGTGTCCCACACCTGTTTAGGTTACACGCATAATTGTGATTATTACTTACTTTGATGGGATAGGGATGAGGATGGTAGCATTTTAGAGTTAGTCTACCCGCATTTGTGTGGAAGTATTGTGAGAAAATATTTAGAAAAAATTACCCTCAGTAGACCCAACCGGGACTCAAACCCCGATTTTTTCCTAATCGGTAGGCCAGTCTAACACGATAGTGACGACTTAGACCATTCGGCAACTAAAGTGTGTTATGGATGAATTGATTTAATTTAAAAATGTCTTCAGTCACAGCTGTATCCGCAAATCAAGCTAGTTTCCATTTATATTCACTTTTAATTAGCTAAATTAAAAGAAGATTCTCTAAAATTTATCAATTTCCTCAAAATTTATTAAATGGTCTTCTTCTATTATTTCTCTGCTGCTTCTTAATATATGTATAGGCACTCCGCTATTTATCTAGATACATATATCCATATTGAATGGAGGGAGGGTGGTAAACCACTTAGTCAAATAATCCTCAGTGCATCTGGCTGGTATTCCAACCCGACCTTACCGTCACCAACAAACAAGTCAAAATAATAGAAGGGAGTTTGTGTTTATTCTAAATAAAACAATTATACCAATCGCTATTAGCGTTTCTTGGTTATACTAACTATTACTTACTAGTAGTTCTGTGAACAGTAGCCCTCGTTCCCTCCATATTCTTATCTTCAATACAGTCTTAAGATCTCAGTTTGGATTTAAATTTAAAATATTTCCAAAACTTCTCCTTGGGTTTGAAGTAGATATTTTTCCTTGATGATCAAGTAAGACAGAGATCCAATAACTTTATTCAACCCACTTTAGTGGACGGATGGTCTAAGGTGCTACTCTCGAGTAGACTAGACTGCTGATGACGGGGCGATTGAGGTTTGAATCTCGGTCGGGTGAGCTGAGGGGGCCTTTTTCAAAATGGTTTTCCGTTCTCACTCCACGAAAATGTGGGTACATTTAATCAAAATAAAGCCTTACCAATTTCTAAAGCCATGAAAATAATTTGTACATAAGCGTAATAATCCGAACGGGTAGTAAGACGCGATGCTAAAATAAACAATATTTTTTCTAAGCACTGTGTCTTATTACTCGTTAGGGTTATACAATTATGTACTAATTTCTCTAATGTATTAAGGATGAGGATGGTTAAATTTTAGAGGAAGTGTACCCGTATTTGTGGGGAGGGGATGGGAAAACCATTTGGGGAAAAAACACCCTCAGTTTACCTGACCGGGATTCTAACCATGATATCACCGTAATCAGCAGTCCAGTCTATTGAGATAGTGACGCCTTAGACCATGCGGCCACCAAAGCAGGTAACACTATTCAAAAGTACATTATATTAATAGATAATAACCTAGATTGACGTGACTTAAGACTTCAATATCACAATATGTAATTTTTTAATACGCCTTAAGTAGGCTACTCGATCGATTGCTTAAAATTATAGATTCAAATCACTTGATATGAGCTATTTAGTTAAAAATTTGAGAGGCCGCCATATTGAAACGGATAACCAGATTTAAAAACGGTTTATCATTATATTACTGTTTGAATTTGGTTCAAAGAATATAACAGCCAAATCTAGTAAAATTGGTCCACGAATTTGGTAGTTGTCGCGAAACAAACAGAGAGACATATATTTTAGCGGTCATTTCTTAAAATGATAACCAGGCTGGTACACCATGTACTGTACATTATATATACCCTGATTTTGGTTGGAAGAACAGTTGAGAAAATTCAAACATATTTCTTTGCGGCCAACATTGATAACATTTTAATATATTATTTATCTTAATCTATAGGTATTAGTCATATACATCAAAAGTGACAGCTGCAGATAATATGACTTTATGTATAAATATATTAAAATTGTTTTAGTAAATAACTTCTACTGTTCTTCCTTCCTAAATCATACTTTACAAATAAGTTAGTGACACAAATAATTAACTCAAGTTTGGTTGGGTTACTGATTGATAGGCAAGTATTAACTTTGGGTTTTATTCACGGCCAGGTGACCTAGCTGCCAAATTTTCCCATTATTATCATTAATAGATATTTTGAGTGAATGCGGTCTAGTTTCAATATTAAGTGGGTCAAAGCTGGATATAGTAATTCTTCCATCCCTAATAAATGGTACGAGACAATAGTACATATACATATAGTTTGGAACGATAGGTTTAAATAACGGTAGGCAGTAAACTTCTCTTATAGGAATTTTTAATCTCAAAATAAGTATGCAATATTATATCTAAAACACTCCTAAGATACCCATTTTGAACAAAATAATAATGGTCATCTTTTTTTAACTTAAATTTTCAAAAATCAGTCAACATCAAACTATACTTAATTTTTAATCTAGAAATAAAATCAAGACTGGGCCACAAATTAAGGCCATATAAAATTTATACCCTGATTTTGGTTGGAAGAAGAGCTTAGAAAATTCAAACATATTTCTTTGCGGCAAACATTGATAACATTTTTCTATATTATTTGTGTTATTTTATAGGTATAATATTTATCAAAAGGAACATCTGCCGGTAACATGACTTGATGTATGAATATATTAAAGATGTTTTAGTAACTTTAGTAACTACCAGATACTGTAATTCCTAACAAAATAAGGGTATAAGTAAAAAAGTTTGAACGAAACACACATCTTATTCGGACAGAGCCTCAGGTACGTATATAAGTACAATCAGACAGACAAAATATAGATATACAATTTTTTATGAATCGTGGGAACATTAAAATCCAACATATTTCACAATCTAGAGGTCAAACATGTTCACAATTACAATACTTTCTCCAATCGAGCAAATAAAAATATCTCGTACAATTACATAAGCTATGGTGGCTAATCCCAATGGGTTGTCAGCCTTGATTTTAAAGAAAAATAACATAAAAATGCCTATTATAATTTTGTTTAAATTTTTAACAAAAAATAAATAAAACCAAGATTTGTAAGTGTCTCTAAGCTAACAAAATATATAAATATTCTACTCTCTAATTGATTAATATTAATACCAGATGTTCATACTATATAGTTTTAGTAGCTTTAATAGTTTTGGTTATAGTAAAACCAATATTTCCTTTCAAATTTAATTTTAATAAAAGTGCCTTCTAAAATATATTTATTTTTAACAGAACGTCTGCCAATGACTATAAGTTGATTGATTTGATCACTGATGTACCAGGTTTGAGCCCTTGATGGATAACATTGAGTGATGATTATTAGGAAACTATAAAATACATTGAAAACTCACTATATCAAGAAAGACTTGTTTTTTAACCACGTTTTACCAATCTTCCAGTTTATTATAACCTAACTAGACTAATAGGTAGGAGATTAGTAAGATATATTTGAAAGGAATGTACTCACATTTTCGTGAAGGAAGAGTGATTAATAATTTAGGAAAATAAAACTTTATACTAACATCTGACACCCAAGCCCCCATCACTCCATCAATGATAACCAAATATACGTGCACTATACATTTCCACTCATGCCACTAATGGTGGATAGGATAGAAAAATAAAATAGTTAAGAACCATCCGATATTTTGAAATATCTATTTATTTTTTCTTAAGTGTATCTTTTTCTTTTGACTCACTTAACAAATATAGATTTTACAATGATATAAGTATGATATTAATTAAATACTTGGGCTTAGAAAAACTACAAGAGAAACCTAACTATGTAATATAAAAAAAACTAAACATCATGTGAAACAATTTTTTTCTATTGTACTGTATAATTTTGGAAACTTTTTTTAAAAAAGTTTTGAATTAAATGTTGATATACGAGTAGTATGAATACAGAGTTCAGGTCAACCGCAAAATCAATTGTCCTTCATATTTCATCATTTTATTTTCGGTACATTAAAAGTGGATTCATATTATTATGGATTGGGCTCAAGTCCTTTAAGGTATACGAACTTATCCTTTTAGCACCACGTCTTACTACCCGTTTGGATTACACGCCTATGTACTAATTACACTAAGGGCTTAGGAAGTAGAAAAGTTTAATTGATAGGAAGTGCAACCGAATTTGCGTGGAAAGAAAGTGGAAACAAATTTATGAAAAAACACCCTCAGTACACCATACAGGGATCAAACCCCGATCCCCCCATCTTCAGCAGTCCATTCTAACTCGAGATTAGCACGTTAGATCACGCAGCCACCGAAGCGGGTGTGTGAAGTCTCGTACCACGATAAAACCTTAAACGTGGTGTACTAGTGTTCAGGCACGAGTGTATATATATGTATGTGTGTGTATGTGTGTGTGTGTGTGTGTGTGTATGTAAGTATGGGCATCTTTTCTAACCAACTCAAAAAAAATGGTAAAGAAGAGTAAACAAAAATTCTCTATTTTGCTGAAGCTCATAAACCAAATAAACCGCCTTCAGAGTTTTTTTATGTGTATGTATTCGCTTGTTTCGATATAAAATATTCATTCAGTTTGACTTCTATGATGTTTAAAATTACGAATGAAAAATTATGTACATACAGTTTTTTGCGTATCAGGTGGTTTTAAATCGATAAAGACAACCAACGTGACCATAAAAGGCTGATGTAAATCCACGTATGATTGAATATGAACCCTTTGAAAACATATTTATTATTAACACCGCGTCTTACTACCCGTTCAGGTTATACGCACTTACGCTAATGTGTAATGGTAGGGTGATTGTGAGATGAAATGAAGGACCTACAGTTTAACGTGGAATCCGAACCACGGTGGAGGCCTGGCATTCCACACATTCACAAGTTGTGATTAATACACATCTTGTCAGAGGTGAAGGAAGGGTTTGGTAATCAGATAAATCTGTGCCAGGACCAAGGATTGAAAACATAAGAAAGGGATGTGTAAGAAACCATTCAATCCTTGATCTTGCGAGTAAGACGTGTACAAAAATCTTAAACTTAAAAATATGATCTAATATGTCACTCTCGCAATAGACTTGACTGCTAATGACAGTGAGATCCAGGCTCAAATCCCGGTCTGTAGAACTGAGCTTTGTTTTTCCAAAAATAATTACCACTCTCCCTCCACACAAATTCGGATACACTTCTTCTGAATTCATCTTTCCTCATCCCTATCACATTATCTAAGTTAGTGGGCGTATATATATATTCGTACATCCCGAACTGTTAATGAGACCCTTTGACAAAATTACTTTACTTTACCAGCAGGGTCTGGAAAAAGCCACCTCTACTCGTATGTGAAGATAATTTTTTTTTCTTGATGAATAAAAAAATAAAATCCGTTTTTAATCATTAATTTTTTTCTGGTTGAACTGAATCCTTTATAAACTATCCTGTCTTTATGACTACATAACGACTCTTGCAAGATTATTAGCGATATTAGGTTCCAATAGATCGTATATAAGCTATGGACATGAGTACATAGTGGGTCTTGCAAGGTGTTTATGTCGATATTATTCTTCGACTGAAGCGTAGATAAGCTATTGATATGACTAAATAGCAATTCTCTCACAAACTGATATCGATATCTTATTACGGTTAGAGGGTGATTTTTGGATAGATATCAATCAGGGTTGCCAATATTGAAACTATCTGGACCTCAAAACACAACGAAAACAAAGAATTGCGAGTAATATTTGGCGCGTCTTGTCGCATTCATATCTTGTTTAATCGCGTGTGAAAGGTGAAAAAATAGCGCAAAAAAATCTGTGTAATTTTTTTTTTCAAAAACAGTAATACAATATATTTTGGTTTGGTAAGCAGTATTACGTATAACATAAAGTGAGCTGTGAGCTGAACTAGGGTTTGAATCTAGGTCAGCTCTACTGAGGGTGGTTTTCCCTAAATGGTTTCCCACTCTCCTTCCACGCGAATGTGCGTAAATTAACTAAAAAAATTGTTCCGTCCTCATCCTTACTCCCCTAATCCATAAACGTTATTATCATATAAGCGTATGAACTGGACAGATAATAAATCTCAGTGATAAAAAAGAAAAGATGTCTAGCCTTTCTCTATGTACCCACGGGCTATTCATATAATAAATTCTAAATTAGCAGACTTGTACTATAACAAATAATTGAAAGGGTCATATTGTCTTTTTGTTATGAAACTGCTCCATTTGATTTCAATAACCTACCGATATTGAACAATCACCCTGCATTGTAAAAGACCAAACAAAATTTGCTTTCGGCGTCGAAAAGAATGCAAACTCATCGACTTTTGAATAAAGTGCAACTTGTGTGGAATTGAAGAGGTTTCCTAGCGCGTGGCTCTGAAGAGGGGAATGGAGGGGGATATAGTGAGCTGGATGGGAGAAGGGAGAGGGTGCGTTCTGCACGCGTCACGTCGCCTCGCGTCTAATAAACCTTCTCTAATAATTTGATCTTGTGGACGATCGCAACCCTCAGGATGCTTTCAAAGAGGTGCCAGGAAGTAATATATATGTAGAGAAATCCACCCCACCCTCTGTCTTACTACCCATCCGGGTTGTAAACATTCTAATTGCGTTATTGGGGTTGAGATAAGGAAGCTATAATATAAAGAAAATGTATCTGAATTTGCGTTATAAAAAAATGTGAAATCATTTAGAAAAAAAGGGCAAACATACGGGTCTCCAACCCCAATCCTCATGTCCCCAGAAGACCAGATTTATGTTTAGTCCACGTTCCCACCAATGCAAGTATCTAATATTTGGTTTACGGTAGAAATAAAGGCCTCTTCTCTTCTTCAAATGTTTTAATCTGTTGAGCTAAGTTCTTTGGGGCAGTATTTAGCTTAGTTGGGCATTTTAAATTCAAGAAAAGTGCCATAAAAAATGAACAAATCGACACAATTTTCTGATATTAAATGTTCTAGATTTTCAAGAAAACCTTATTACAGTCCAATTTGGATAGGAAGAGCCTTTTAGAAAATACAAACATATTTCATTAGTATATTCATTATAATACTCAACTATTAGAAAGCTTTCTAAATTTCTAATTGCTTATAATCCGAACGAGTAGCAAGACGCGGTGCTAAAAAAAATGTTGATATTTCACTGGGCCAGAATTGTTACCATTTAACTATTTTATAATGGTTGATATTGTCAATCAAAAGTGACAGCTATAGATCATATCACCTAATGCATGAATATGGGAAAGTATATCTCGTTTTTTTCTCTTTAATTATCAAATAAGACTTTTCTTATGAAAATTGGACTGTATCATTAAGAGCATTGTCAGAGCTTTATTTTTATTTTAAGATAGTATAAAATTATTTTCTCATCATCAGTGAGTTTGAGTCCTGTCTTGGAGTTCGGGATTGGGCTCAAATCTCAACGAAGAGAACCGAGGGTGAGTTTTAAATATATGATTTTCTTTGGTGTTTTACATTGAAATGGGTGACCTGGTGGTCTAGGGGTAGGGTGTCAGACTTCTGTGATGGCTACCCGGGGTTCAATACTCGGTCCCCGCACAGACTTATCTGACTGCCAAACCCTTCCTTCACCTCTGACAAGACGTGTATTAAGCACAACTTATGAATGTGTGGAATACCAGGCCTCCACCGTGGTTCGGATCTCACATTAAACTGTAGGTCCTCCATTTAATCTCACAATTACCCTACCATTACACATTAGCTTAAGTGCATACAACCCGAATGATTAGTAAGACGCTGTGCTAATAATATACATTGAAATGTGGCGGAGATTTTTCAAACTAAACCTTATCATCCTTAATAGTTCCACCATCTGCTGCAAAGCCTAGGTAGAACTGAAGAGGCGTACTATGAAGAGTGAAGTAGTTTCCCGTTGCTTTCCTCACTGAGCCAGAAGGTCCTATCGCACATCACCCTGTTAAGCCCAACAAAATGCATACACCAACTGACCCAACAAGCGACACTTTCAGTTAATTTATTGCATGGACTGGCTATGTATTGAATGTTATTACTAGTATCGTTCATACCTTTGTTACTTTCATATTTGTCAGAGCCATTAGTGAGACTGAGACAGATCAATGAAAGTAACAACTTGCTCTAGCCCAAACCATAAAATATAGTTGATTGTAAACATTATAAATGACTAGGGTTGGATCTGGGCTAAGCAGTTAAGATGCGCTTGTCTAAAATAGATTATAAAGGACCAAAGGGTGTTTCTGTTCTTCACTATCGAACAAAATATTTACTCATTCTAGGGTAGCATTACATGTAGACAGAAAATACCATTTAGCATTCAATACCTTAGCATAACTGGTAGCACTTCTGTCGAATGTAGTAAAAGTCACGGGCTCAATTATTAATGGCATGCCCAAAATATTATTAGATGAAATTGGAACTTCCCATTTCATGTTGATGAACCAGTGGTCGGAGTACTGGAAGTTGTGTTGAATTTCATAACCTAGGCTAGTTTTAATTCATGTTTTGAAGTTATTTACATTTTTATCACCTGTCTTATTACCTGTTAGGGGCATACGTATTGATAACTACTCTAATAGAGTAGGGATGATGGAGGAATTATTTTAGAGGTAATCGATCTGCAGCTGCGTGGAAGAAGACTGTGAAACCATTCAGGAAAAGTACCTTAAGTACACCAGACTGGGACTCGAAACCCGATGTCCTTGTTATCAGCAGGCCAGTTTAACACGAGAGTGACGCCTTAGTCCAGTGATTCCCAAATTCTGGGTCACGACTCAAATGAGGGTTTGCAAGTATGTTCCTGAGGATCGTGGGAAGGTCTCGAAAATATTGTCAAACATTATGAAATATTACGATTACAAACACTTCATCAAACTGGAGTATTATGAAGAATGAAAAATCAAAAGATTTCTGCCCGAGAATGAAAGTGCAGTGGCCATTTTTAGCAGTCCAATGTAATGCTGTCATGCCATCGTTATTTTTTACTTCAATAATTGCACCATACTCTAATAATAGCTAATAGTAGCCACTGAAATTGTATTTTTTTGTCACTTATCGAGAATTTATTATCACCGCATCTTCATCAAAAATGATGCTATACATTTTGTCTGAATTAAGAGTTATTGACATTAATTCCATTATAGATGGTAAAATTTATTCAATTAATTCGATTAAAATATGAGTGAAGAATGATCCTGGACACGGGGATGGCACGTTTGGTCGCTAGGCCAGGAAAATATTATATTTAGGGTAGTGATAAGAAAAGTTAGGGAAACATTGCCTTATACCAATTGGCTACTGAAGCTGATTTTATATAATTAGCTGGTTTAACCCTCTTCGGTGGCTGCATGGTCTAAGGCGTTACTCTTGCAGTATACTAGGCTGCCAATGACGAGGATATAGAGTTTCAAACCTCAGTCGGATGTACTGAGGGTGGCTTTTCCAAAAGGGTTTTCCACTCTTCCTCCACGCTTATGCGGGTACACTTCCTCTAGATATAAACTCCCTTATCTCTAAAACCATTACCGTAATTAGTACATAAGCGTATAACCCAAACGGTTTGTAATACGTGGTGCTAAAAAAAATTAGTTGGTTTGGAATGTGAGCCTTCTAACGCATCTAAAATAATAAAATCCCTTAGCATCATTAAATTTCTTCACCAATAGCTCTACAACTAGATCTCTCTATGTCTAAATTATATGTCAATGTATTCTTACTGTGTGTAAAATCTGAACAAGTAGTGCTAAACAGTCATAAAAAATATTCTAGGCACAATTCTTGCAATTAATATTACAATATTGTCTATTACTCGTTGAAGGATCAGTATTCCAGAAGAAGGATTAAACTTACACCGATTTATGCTAGGTTTTAAAAAGATTTAGTGTGAATATAAATATCAAACAATACCAATATACTTATTTCCACTAAGCCTACTTCATTTAACACCATAGTTATTCACTTGGTCTAGAAAGTTGGAACAAGAAGGGTGGTTTGATATTAGGTACAACCCAATAGCGTTGAAGGGGGATGAGAAATCCACAGTGATTAATCAAATCTGAAAAACCACCTTAATGAAACCAGCTGAAATTCTAACGTTGACCTTCCTTCCTATAGTCAGCAAGTTTACCTCTGACAATGAGATTTGGTTTTGAATTTCGGCCGGTTGCATTGAGGTTTATTTAGCCATTCACTGTCAACATTTTTTTTATATCATAGCCTATCGAAAGTGGCGGATATGATGCCGTATGCTAAGGCTGAAGCACTATGTAGGTGTGGTTAATTTGCCCCAATGAGATGAGGTTATGATGATGTTTATGATGATTATGTGATGCCAGTAGAAGTATTAAGCCTTACTCTAGCTTAATTAACCAGACCATGTTAATCTTATGAAAAATTGTCCTTTGGTAAAATACCAATACTGGGAATCAAACCCGGATCATATATATTAGCAGCATGGATTGTTGACCACTAAGCCAAGAGGAAAGCCACTCTATACATTAATGCGGTTGCGTGACTATTACCCACCCAGCTCATTTCTTATCCCTAGGTTAAGGCGTTAAACCATTCTGATGTTAAGACCAATGAACTAAATAATTCCTTTCCACTTTGTTCTAGATTTGTAGAATATTATGTAGCCGGTTCCGTTTCTATTTCGATGTGAATTTAGTCGCATCTCCACCCGGTAACCGCTACATACACTTCAAATCCCGGACGTCGACTCCGGTTACTCCGGTGATAAATCTCCGGGCACACAAATCTCTACACCTCGTCCCTTTCCCCCTAAACCCTATGCGCGCTCTTTCGTTCTCTCTCTACCCTGTCCCGTGGCCGCAACTCGGAAATGAAATTGATTACACGCCGATGTACCTAGGACCAACGATCGGATTGTTTCAGTGGTTTATTCACTAACACAAAGAATTATGTCATGACGTAATACCTTAAGGATTGGAGGAAGGTAGGTTGGCTACTGCAGATGAAATCAACTCATTTTATTGTCTGACATCTTAGCTCATTCAGTAGCGTGTCTGACTACTGAATTAAGCGTTCCAAGTTTCAATTCTCGGTAAGGCCAACAAAATTATCGTTGGTAAAAAAAGGGGTTTCCCCTTTCAAAATTATTAATTTAAGGGGTGAGGGTTGGGTGTTGTGTCTGTTCTAGGTTATTTTATTTTATAAGTCGTGTGCTGATATCATCTGTTGGTCTAGAAAGTGTACAATAAATACCCAAAATAACTTATTTTATTTATTTACAACTTAAAAACCTATACTGATATGTTCCTATATATGTTACTGTTACTTGTTAAATTCTGAATACACAGGAGACTTACTTTTTGATATTACTTATCCCACCCATGTCTTATAACAGCTAGAGATGGGTAGACTCTTATATTTCTCGAATCCGAATCTAGAATCTGAATCTTAAATTTTCTTTAGAAACTCTAATCCAAATTAGAATCTTTGAATCTTTAAAAATGTTCTATTTTAGTTAAAGTGAAGATATTTAAAACTGAATTTAAATAAATTTGTTTAAGGATTGGTTCTACTGACAAATGCTATTTTGTTTGTCATGTCTATTACGTCATACTCAAAAAAGAGAAAACTTTTTTTTGGGAACTAATTATATTAATACAATGTTGTATTTTTTATTATGTCAATCTTCCAACTACATATGCCTATTACAATTATTTTTACACCCGCTTTAGTGGCCACATGGTCTAGCACGCTACTCTCGTGGTAGACTAGACTGCCAATGAGAGGGAGATCAAGGTTTTAATCTCGGTCGGGTGTACTGAGGGTGCTTTTCAAAAACGGCTTTCCACTCTTCCTCCACGCAAATGCGGGTATACTTAATCTAAATATAACCTTCCTAATCATTAAAACCGTTGGTGTAACTAGTACATCAGCGTATAATCCAAACGGATAGTAAGATGTGGTGCTGAAAATCTTGACCATTTGCTTAAGATTGTTATTTGAAGTCCATGTTTTCGCAGTAGTGGTCAAGTTACTTTTATGAGAATTTTACGCATTTTTGGTCTCTCAAATATCATAAGATTCGAGGGATTAAAGCATCTCATCTCTAATTATAAGTTGTAACCCAGCAGTGATGTATGCATTTTAATCACACCAGTAGGACATATATGAGAAAGGTATGGTTAAGAAGAAATAAGTCCGCATTGGTTTTGAGGGAGATTGGGAAACCATTTAGGAAGACCTAACCAAAGAAAATTAGGCTTTGTAATTAAAAATCGACTTCATAACTTTTAATTTGTTTAGTCCAATCACTCAAAACACCGTAACATAAGTATCATTCAAGTTAAAAAAAATGTGGTGACTAGGAGGAGGACTATTATTTAGGGCAATGTTTAGAAAATGATGTTAAATGAGGCACTGGCGTACCACGGTGGTGGTGTACCGTGCGTCCACAGCTCAGAGCTCCATGCATTGCTGATCAATAAGAACATGATTGAAGTTGGTATGAGTGGCAGAAGTGCATCATCTAAGTTTCATACTTACTAATATTTTTAATATATCTGACAAAACCAAAAGCTTTCTCGCAAAGTTATGGTTATGATTTAACCAAATTACTAATTGTTTGAACTACATATTTCCAAATGTTAAAGAAGCGAACTTCAACCTTTAAGTCTTAGAACATTTGAAGTTACTTCAGGAAAAAATTATTCATTACTTTCCTAATTCTGATTTACCATACAACCGTGTGACTGTGTGCGTAATCCATTTTCTGTTGACACGGTGGGTACCCAGAACAAAACAGTGTGCCACAAACAAATCAAGGCCTGTTAAGTGTACCGTGAACTTAAAAAGTTTGCAGAACACTGGTTTAGGGGATGACTAAATATCCCTTATCTTTGCCAATGAACTGGGATATTAGATGCAAAGTAACGCTTAATTAATAAAAAAATCACATATAATTATAGTTTTCTGCGTTTTTCGCTAAACAACAATAACATATGAATAAGAATATTTTATTTATTAAAACATATATAGGGTATGTATATATTTGTTTGATAAGGTGAGATGGAAGGGGACACGAGAAAAGATAAGTGTTTTGTAGTTTTCATAGCAAACAATTTGCTATATAAAATAAATCAAATATGTCTCCAGTAGAAACAGAGAATTTAGATTTTTACACTTAGTAATCTCAACAGTTCTTGAATATTTGTCATCAGCATTTGACAATAAATTCTAAATGGAACAGAAAAAGTTTTCAGAAAATTCTAGTCAAGAACTGTTGATATTACCATATGAAGAAAATTAAGCTCTTTATTTCTACTGGATACATTTTTTATATATAATGCCAAACATGTTTTATTTTTATGCCATAAAAACTGCAAAAATACTGCCCTTAGCTCGCAAATCCTACCATCTCACCTTAACGTGGTAAAATGTTTTCACAGTTCGAAATTCTACTACCAGACTGATGTGACGCGTGGTTAAAACTGTATTAACCAGCTAAAGTTATATGTTAATTGTGGGTTGAGATGGTCTCTTAGAACAAAAATTACGTCTTGTTGTTTTCTTGACACCCTTCCTCCGCTTCCTGGCTACCTCCTGTTGTCAAACTGTGCAACATTGTGGTGTGTACAGTATGGGTTACAACAAGCAAGTCTCGGTGTGCTGCTTGGTTAACCACTGACAGCAAGAACACCCCCTTCCCCTTCATCTGACACAGCCCTCAATTACCACCCCTTGACGTTGGAAGGAAAACATTCTCCTTATTTAACTAAACCATCATTTCATACAGGAAGGTTAGAAATCTTGTCATTTTGCATTTCATTACTTTTATCATCAAAATATTTTTAGAAGAAATACATAAACTATATTTATTTAAGAGTTTAGTTTGTATACTATTCCAAAATGATGTATACGTTTAAGAGACTATCTCACGTCTGGTGAACCGGGAAATAAAATACAATAGCCCAATCGAAAGAAAAAACTTATTAAAGTGATGTTTTCTGCAATCTTAAATTGACAATAGCAAAATTGATATCAGTACATTATTTTAAGAGAAGCTATTTTTTTTAATTGATTTGTATTTTAAATATACAGGTAAAACAGTTTCACTGATTTCAATTCTACTGTGTTTTCTTTAAGTATATTATAGAAAATATCACCACGATATGACGTCTTATTCGTTCTGTATTATCTGGGGTGAGAAGGGCTCTAAAATAAGTAGGTATTTGTATGGGGTTGGATTATATTATAGCCAGGCATGATATTAAAAGCTACAGACATACCCCAAACTTAAGATATGTTGGGTTTTAGTCCACTGTCATAACTCTAATAACCTCGCAACCAGAAACAATGCATCTTTTTCACTTGTCAATGCATGTATTGCACTGCAATCGTCATTTGCGGACATAGCCGTTGTAAATTACACATTTATAATTAAAATAAACACTTTAGGCATTAACTTTCGAAAAACGTAATCAAAAAAAATCACTAGACACTGATGCGAGTTCTAGTGTTTCTAAGGTGTCGTATCTGCGAAGTAAGAGCGTCAAGTTAAGAGCATGGTGGCAATTGAAAAGCGTCGTCCGAGGCGTCGTAATTCAAGGTGTCGCAAGTCAGGTTATGCCTGTAGTTATCTAAAATTATAGATCATATTAATTTTCTTAACTTAATACAACACCATAAGTATTTTAATTATAAAATTCATACAAAGAATTAAGTGGTTTGTAATTTAAAATAAAGGGTTGATTTTTTTCTAAAAATATATTTAATATTTCAGGAATTGTTGATATTATTTTAGGAAGACTTGAAAATATACTTGCTTACTTTTTTTGAGCACTGATATAGTTTAATTTTCAATTATTTAATAATTAATACCATGGTACTGTATTTAAATAAATTATCTATAAAATGTATCTATTAATCAATATTTAATTAGTTGACTAAAATATCATGGCTTGTTGAGACGAACTTTATTAACATTATTAGGTTGGTGGGGTTGAGATCAGGGCCAGGAATGTAGTATTGAAAGAAAAATAATGATACTCTATATACTTTTAGTATCGCAGATCAACAGTATCAACAGTTAAATATCGTACTTGTATCTAGAGAAGGTTATCGACATTATTAGATATGGAAATCTAAAGGATAAGCACAACCCGAATATCATCATTGTTTGTGTGTATTAAAATGTTTATACTGTTTTTATCTTTACATACTAAGAATTGTTGTACTTATCTCATAAAAAAAATTTCATTAAAATATTATTTTTGCCTATTCCATGTACTGTAGCAATAAAGCAATAATAATGTAATCACATAATTATTGTAAGATAGGGACAAGATCTGTGCCTATAGCTTATTTCAGAACCAATTAGAAGAAACCTTTAATCAGGCTAACATAGTGTAGTTTTTAAAATATACGTACAATACAATATAATACGAGCAAATAATTGCGTATTTTAATACTAATCCGTAATTTGTGTGTAATACTCATCTTATTAAAAGTATGTAAACAACAAAAATTTAGTCGAAATACAAATATCGATATTAGTGGGGTTTTTTCCACATCCCTACATATAGCTAGTATAGTAGACTTAAGGGCTATTGAACAAACAATAATCAGTGGCTTTGTCAGAGATCAGAGGTAAGTTGATATTCAATAAGTGTCTCAAAACTCATTTTCAGTTTCACTATTAACAACGTGATTGTCAATCAAATCTCTGGTCAAACTAACAAGCCAATTCTTTCCTATCAACTATTTGACTTCCCGATTTTTTTTATTGCCAAGTTTTACTACCCTCAGGCTATAAACATATGTACTGTATAAATTACGGTAGTAGTGTGTTAGGGATTAGGAAGTATACTCGCATTAGCGTGGTGAAAGAGAGTGGAAAGCTATTTATGAAAAAATATCCTCAGTACATACTACCGGGATACGAACTCCGATCACCTCGTAATCATCAGGTCAGTATACATTGAGAGTAAAGCCTTAAACAATGCCACCACTAAAGTGTGGGATAATTTTATTGATGAGAAACATAACTTGTAAGTTTTAACAACTGAATCATTTTTAAATTCTTAGTCAAGTGATTAATAAAAGTAAAGTTTGTGTTTCATTTATTTATTTTTGAGTGTGACATATATTTAAGGATATTAGTGCCAATTATCATGTATTATGATGAAGTTTTTCAACTATTAAATGAAATTATAGAGAATGGTTGATATCCATATCAGCTACAACAAAGACATTTGATTTTCTTTAACCATAATATATAAATACAAGTTTAGATTATGTTTAGACTGATTACATTTTATTGTATGTATTTATTAATATCAATCACTATAAAATTGTTTAAAACATTTTCCTGGGTGACGTTCTTAAAATTTCAAGTTTTTTTTTATAAATATATAAATATCAGGCAACCTATGCTAACAGAGACATAAAATTTATCACTTATTGCTAAATTTATCTAAGAAATTTTGTCATTTCACAGTCAGATTTTCAAACTTTAGTGCTTTTAACAGTGTTGCAATGTTATTTTTACTTAATTATTTGATCAAATATATGGTCAGGGGATCATAAATTAAGATTCCTAATTAAATTTGATCCAACAAAAACTTTCCTTGATCAAGGATCAAGCTTATTGGCAATCCGGTGATTGAAGAATCAATCTGATATTTGTGCAACCGGTCCTTACAGAATCATCGCAGTCAGAAGTGAAGTGTGTTATCTCATTGATAGGATAACCCGTCCCATTGTGATTAATTATCTACCATCTTGAAGAACATTACTAATAAATCATAGTATATACATATTTGGGTAAGACAAGAGTTCTTTTATTAGCCAAAAGGCTATATTTTTATTATCTAGCACCACGTCTTACTACCTGTTCGGTTTTAAAAGATATAAAATTGAGACGTGTGAAACAATTTGTTTTTAAATTTTATTTGGTAAATGTGAACATTTATTAATGTTTGACACAGTTTTTAAATGTAACAGTGCTGCGTTTTGATTTTTTTTTTCATTGATACATCCTTTACATCCATCCAAACTAATTCATTTTTAAAATGAATAAAATTAATATCATGAATATCGAGTAGTTTTCTACTAACAATCAAAGGTGGAACACTAAAGTATCACCCCTGACTACCAGCACAATCAACGGATAGTATAGTAAAATTTTAAGGATTGAAGTATAAACCACTTTTTTATTTTTCATTAACTTTTTCTATGTGATCGTAGTGTCAAATATTGTAATAAATGATTTCGGGTATAGTTGGTCCTTTAAAAATATCATAAAAAGCTTGGTTACAATTGCTTTCATAGGCCTACAGACTGTCATAGTATACAAAACTAATATGAAATAAAGTATTTTGAAGTATGGAAAAAGAGTGTCTAAATTAAACCTAGTATTTGTCAAAAATAAATTCATTTTCAAACGATTTTGATTACACTTATTATAAATAAATTCGTCACTAAAATAATAATTGTTATAAATGAATTACCTCTGTGTGAAAATACCTAAAGGACTTCCCATTAGTCTTCCACTCAAATACGGGAACATGTCCTTTAAATTCTAAATTCCGCATCCCTACCCCACTTAGGTGTATATCTTTTCCCACAATGACGTAGTACCCATTCGGGTTATAAGCATTTATTAATTACAATAATAGAATAGGGGGACGAAGGTAGAATTTTAAAGGAAATGTATCCTCATTTGTATGAAGGTAGAGTATTAAACAATTTAATATAAACCATCCTCAGTGAATCCATTCGAATCCGTCATAGGCAAACCAGACAAAATATTTTGAAATTTGAAGCAAGAGCCCATCGATGCGGGTGTTGGCGTGATTAAATTGCGTACAGCCCTGATGCGTAGTAAAACGCGCTAGAGGGAAAATAAAAATATTTACGAAACATTCCTGATGAAATATGTGACCAATCCATGCTCTCAAGAAATTATCTTCTTTCTTAAACAATGCTACATCAATGCTAGTGTCTTGTCTTAAAGAGGTTTTGTTACAATTCACTGAATGGTTATCACATCACAAATCTTCTCTTTGCCTCAACCTTATAACTTATTGACTGACTAATGATATCTACAGAACAAAAGGCTCTTTAGTCACGAGTAGCTTCATCAGTGGAGGCCCACAAACTATTTGTTTTGCATCTCCCTTGCTTCTCTTTGCCTGCTTCCTCCCAACTCTTGTCTGGCTACCCATCTTGCTCGGACGCTCACATTCATACACAGATATATAGATAGACACACACACACACACACACACACACACGCATCGAGTCGCGCGGTAGCAGAGATTCAAAAAGATAGACACACACACACACACACACACACACACACACACGCATCGAGTCGCGCGGTAGCAGAGATTCAAACACGATTGATGAACTGTTTCCGGGCACCCCACGAAATTAATCACGTAGGACCTATACACACGAACAAAGACAGACAGATATATTTGGATTGACTAAGCTAGAGAGAGATGTAACTATTGAGGATATATTATATAGTGTACACAATACCCATCCCCTCCAATCTCGTCCGTACAATGGCCAGGGGTGGAGGGTAAAAGCCAATAGCGGAAACAAATGCAGACTAGAAAGCTGTGATGCGCACGCACATACAGTTGCACTGTCACGCTATCTAACCGTCTCGGTCGTAAACTACCACTACTATTGTCACGAAATAAAAATAAGTTTTCCATGGTTATATGAAGTTTTTTGATATTATTTTTGTATTTTATGGTTAAATTTATCTTTATTGACAAATAAGACATATAACTAATATTATTAAAATCCATCAACTAACTGTGCAGTATCAACAAGAGGACGTGTTTACTTGAACAAATAACAATAAGCTACACAATAAATGCATTCTATACCTAAGAAATTAATAATTTAAACTTATTTTGGACACGTTGAAAAGGAAGGGAGTTCTATTATTATTAGTATCAATATTATTATTATTTAAGGTATTTAACTTGCACGTTTTGGACTGACTGATTATAATATCAGCACAAGGCTCATCTACCCACTTAGATCTAGAACAGACACAACCCTAGAACCCCAGCCATTAACTAATCACGGTAAAAAGCGGCAAATATTACTTAGCAAATGATTGATTTTATTAATGTTTCGTGATAAATATTGTATTATTTACTTTATATGATTTATTATTATAGCTTAAAATACTTGATTAGAATCATTTATAAAATACAGTAAAACCTTGGATTGCGAGAATAATTCGTTTCGTAAACGTGTTCGTAATACAAAGCACTCGTATATCAAAGTGAATTTCCCCCATAAGAAATAATGGAAACTCAGATGATTCGTCCCACAACACAAAAATATTTAATCTAAAAATGATTAATACCTTTTTTATTTTAGTTATTTAAATGTAACTGTACTGTAATCAAATTTATTTATTAAATTTAATGGTGACTGGTGTGAGGTGGATGAGAGAGATGAAAGGAGGAGGTGTGTTGTTTAGGACGACTTTCACTGTCACTAACGGAATCACGGGAATATTTTTATTTTTGTGCGACTTTAACAAAGAACCTATCCAATGACACTGCTCGGCAGACAAAGCGTAACCATAGTACTACTCGTATTGCAAGATATCGCTCGTTTATCAAGTTAAAATTTATTGAAAATTTTTGCTCGTCTTACAAAACACTCGCAAACCAATTTACTCGCAATCCAAGGTTTTACTGTATATCATTGAATTTATTGATAGAGATTAGGGTCACATTATTACACTTATACATACATTAAATGCCTCAATTGCATATGTTTTTTACTAGCCTATATTTTTCGGCTGATTTAGCTCAAACTATACACCCATTCCTGGTTGCATGGATTTACAGTTTTGTTGATCTTTCCTTAAATTAAAAATATTACTTAAAAAAGTTTCAAATATATTCGTCTTAGAACATTGCATTGGTAAGTTTTGCTTGTACTTCCCCTTAGAATGAAGTTGTGCTACGGATTTTTACCATTCAAGAAAAATCTGTCAACCCCAGCTGGGTTTGAACCACAAAAATTTGATCCCGAGGCAAGCACTTTACCCTAAGACCACCGAGGTAAAAAATTGGTATACAATGCGTACTCAATTTGCTTGTCAAAGCGACAAAAACTATTTACAAATTGGTTGAACACTTAGCTGTTTCAGGTAATTTTAAAACTGTCCCAAACAGTTCTATTTGTCGTGGAGAGACGCTTCCAGATGTAACATTTGAATACTAAAACAGGTCCTTGACAAAATAATAACTTAACTATTTTTCATCTATAGCCACCTTGTCACTATAATAGTGATGGTAAAGACTAAAATCTTATCTCACAGCCAATTAACCGGGAAATTAGAAATATGAATACACTCGAATTAGAAACGGCTTTGAAATGCGATTTTCTGCATTTTTGTACTTGACAACAGTGACATTGAGATAATTTAATTTAATTTTAGATTTCTTTTCAAATAAGTAATATTTTAAAAATCCTTTTCACTGGTCTAAATTCCACTATTTTAAAAGGTTAAATATTAAATACTATATCTGGTTTAAGCTGTATAGTATAACCAAGATAGGGGTTATCCGTGGTATATTATTTGTTCAAACAAGCTGGTTTTACTTTTTATACATTCTTTTTACATGATTCACGATTTAGACTTACTACCCTTCTAAGGTTAACTATTATTCATACTATTAGGGTAAGTTTAAGTAAGGTAAATTTTTGGGGGAGGTTTATCTGAATTTGCTTGAAAGGAGAGTGGAAAATTATCCAGGACCTAAATAATTTATCCATCCGGGATTCAAACCCACTTATGCAAGTAATCAGAAAACCAGACAAGACGAGAATTTTGTCTTTTCCTACGTGCCAACCAGTATTTAACTAGTCACCTCATTAAGTTTTCTTTAGGGCACTACCTGTCTAAAGGAAAATATTTACAACCGTAGTTTTTCTTAAGATGATGAGAGTTCTGAAGCATCTAGACAACATAAATAATCCGCGACTATCTTACAATGCTGTGGTGTGATCCTGTTTAAAACAATACTTGATCTGTTCAAGGGAGGCCATATCTATATTTATAGTCATTTACCTTAATCTCATAAATCCAAGAGTTCACGTTACACGTCCTTTTTCAATTAATCCAGTGTAAATTTTTATAACACTTTTTAATACTATAAAACTTAATTTTTTAAAATAAAATCACCAATATAGAATTGTTTATAATCCAACTTCTTGCTTAAATTTTTACGTAGATCATATATTTAATTAAATAACAAGTCAATCTTTAAATAAAGTGGGGCTTATGAACATACTAAACGATTTTCAGTGTTACAGATTGAAGCCCCCTTTAAACTCACAGATTAATTCACTGAAAGGCAGAACTGGTAATAATGCTATTAAATGATGACAAAAATACCACACAAAACTCCAAATTTTATATTAGACGGAATTACAAATGAATAATGATGTTGACGAAATCATTGTTGTGTCACATCTAACAAATACAAAATACATGTTAGTTCATTAAATTTTCATTGAACGAAAATGAAGCGTAATTAGGAATGTGTTGGTCCACTCCCTCTCGACGGACCCAAAAACCTTCGTCACTCATTCCACTATTTTCAGAAACCCTTTGTGTAGTTAGACGAAGCGCCAACGCACCGTAATTATTTTATGTTTTATGTTGGGTATGTCCCTTGTGGCCGAGAGATAAGGGTGCGCGTGGTTTTGGGGAGGGTGGTTGGGGGGGTGTGCCGTGGATCTGTAGGCAGCAGCTCTGCCACCCCCTTAGTACAACAATCCTTCCGCTAGGACTGCCGAGGATCAGCTACCGCCACGGTGCCTAGCGGCTTGTAATAACACTACCACCAATACCTCCCCTCTACTACATCTTAGTAGCTTCAAATTTAACAAAACACACCCTTGCAACACATTTAGTTTTTTGTTTAATTTAGTTTTTACAGACACTTAATAAGAGTAGGGTTATTAGAGTCTGGCTAGGGATGTGGTATCGAAAGAAAAGTATCGATACGCTACTCATATAAAGTATTGGAAGAAAAATATCGATACTGTATTAGTATCAAAAGAAAAGTATCGATAACAGTAAGTAACGGTATCCAAACGCAAATAAATTTTTCTGCTTCGTCTACTTGGGGCACTCTTGAGTTGACTGAGTTTATTGAGCTCTACATTATTATTAGCACCGCGTCTTACTACCCGTTCGGGTTGTACGCACTTACGCTAATGTGTAATGGTAGGGTGATTGTGAAGTTGAAATGGAGGACCTACGGTTTAACGTGGTATCCGATCCACAGTGGATGCCTGGCACTCCTCACATTCACAAGTTGTGATAAATACACGGGTTGTCAGAGGTGAAGGAAGGGTTTGGCTACCAGATAAATATATGCTGGGACCGAGGAATGAACCCCGGTTCCGCAGCACACAGGTCCGACATCTTACCCCCCAGACCGCCAGGTCACCTTGAGCTCCACACAATCTTATTTGGTTTAGTTCGTGATTACCGTGCTCATTGATAAAGCAAGTTGTAGTAGACTGGTCGCCACTAGTCCGAGCATCAGGCTGTATTGATAAACAAAGCTTAAAGAACAGTTATGAATGAATTGTGATGAGCTAAAAAAGATTGAATGCTAGGGTTGCAAAAAATGAATGAGACTATAGAAATAGTGTAATTTGATCTTCCACCGTAGTAAACATTTAATCCCAACTTGAGTGAATATAACAAAAAATATTGTTTCTTTCAATTCCGATCCGATACCGGAGTGTGAGTACTAATATCAGTAAAATTATCGGGTAAGCAAATACTAGTATCGAAAGGAAAATATCGATATTAGTAAAGTAGCGATACTTTTTTCACATCCCTAGGTCTGGCACAGCGACTATTGTGAGCTATGAAACACTGCTTAGCCTAATACACCAGTTTTAATACCCTAACAGACAAAATTATTGCCTTTAATGGACTCTAACCAAGGTTTCTCACGCCCATACAAGTTTTCAATTTTTACATACCTATTTCAGTAGATAAACTTATACTGAAATAATTATTGAAATTATCATTAAATAATCCGCGAAATAAATACTATGAAATATACTAATCGCCAAGGGCGTAGAAAGCAATTTTTTTAGGGGGGTCCACTAAAAAATGTTTCTATAACTTTAGACAATAAAAGTGTTTACAGATAAATGAACCCCTTTGGGGGCTCCAGCAAATTTAATGTAGAGACTGGATTCCCTCAACCCTCTCTTTCTACGCCCTTGTTAGTAATCTACCCTTGAGCAAACTTTCTCCCAAAAAATAGATCTACAACATTATTTGTCTTTCAAAACACACAGATATCCATTTTAAACAAAATAGCTAAAGCAATATTCAAAAAAATTCAATTTTTTCAAAAAAAAGTATTAAATAAATAGCTCTTATTTTAATGACTAAAATTAAATTTAAAATTGATCGAGAGTTATAAAATATACTATCTAAATATCAATTGTGAACAAAATAAATGAAACCGTTTCTGTTGTGGCCCAAACAGACAAACTGAGGGAGACACTGAATCTCCAGATCCAATTTTTTGGGCTTGTGGCATATTAAATGTCAATAGGTTTCATGATCTATAGGTTGAATTTTTTTTCTCGATTACAATATTTTAGCTTAGTATGAGAAAGTAAAAATAGATCAATTCATCAATAATATACCCGTAAACGAATTTTTATTGGAAAAAGTAGGCCCTATATAGTTTTATTTGTCTTGTCAAACATTTCCAACTATCAATTTTGACATTCCTTATTGACATTCCAGAAATGTTTAGAATTTTCAAAAATTATTCACCAAGATAATGTAAAAAGTCAGTAAGGTAGCCATTTTGATCACATTATAAAATGTTATGACCCACCTCGGTGGCGTAGATAGCTAATGCGCTAGTTTCGTGTTGAGCTAGACAACCGAGGACAGGGAGATCAAGGTTAGAATCTCGCTCGGGTGAACTGGGGGTGGTCTTTCCTAAATGTTTTTCCATCCCCCATACGAATGCGGGCTCACTTCCTCTCCCCTTCCCAATTCCTAGCCCATTAGCGTAATTGGTGACCTGGTGGTCTAGGGACTTATGAGCTGGGGGTCCAGGGTTCAATCCTCGGTCTCGGCACAGATTTATCTGATTGCAAAACCCTTCCTTCACCAATTGTGAATGTGTGGAATGCCAGGCCTCCACCGTGGTTTGGATCCCACGTTAAAGCGTTGGTCCTCCATTTCGTCTCACAATCACCCTACATTACACATTAGCGTGAGTGAGTATAGCCTGAACTGGTAGTAAGACGTGGGGCTGAGTATTATTATCATAATGTTAATCAGCTCCACATTACTGCAGTACCAACATGACCATAACTCGGAAACAATGTCAAATGAGGCACATGTTTGTAACAGCTTTTAAAAAATATGTATTTGTATCCTGTTCACCACTGTATAGGTCCCATATGCTACGGTACGCTCTGTACAATGTAAGATAACACTATCACAGCTATCCAGCTCTAAGTTAAATTCTCTATTACGAACTAAAAAATCGATTTGTGAGCTTGTACAAATACCGTCATATATGTATAAAGAGTAATTTATTTTAGTTAAACTAGTTCTCATGATATGTCCTCACACAAAATTTAACATATAATATAGTGAATACAAATTACCTTGATTACCAAGAAGAGCTGTGAGATTATATCCCATTGAAGGGGACCAGAAAATAACTTTGTAGTATTCTTTCACTGCATCTGGGTACCCGTTCAAGCAATGAGTAAACTACATTTAGTAAATATACTGGACGATTTGAAACACAATCGGGTGTATTGAGGGTAGTTCTTCCTAAATTGTCCTGGTTTACAAATCTCCTTCCACGTCAATGTGAAGAGATTTTCTCTAAAATGATTTCTTGCTCATCCCCACCCCATTAGAGTAATGATTATATATGCATATAGCCTGAGCGAGTAGTAAAACGTTTTGATTGAAAAATAAAAATTTACCTTTAAATATTGAATTATTGAATACCATATTTCTAATTTTACACACAGTGGATATTTAAAAAAATTCTTTCTATAATATGGCTGGCTCCAATCATTTATTTAATTATAATTTGTAAGTATATAGTCAATGAGGTTTGAACTTTTGAAATAATACATAAACTGAAAATGAAAAGAACATCACCAAGAAAAAAATATATGTCTAAAAAAAATCTATGGTCTTAAAGGTTTCCTTCCTGTAAGATATATCACGCTGGTCATAAAATGTCGTTTATAATTGATTCCAACTCAGTTGACTGGGGTGTATAAATTGCATTCAAGTGCACGTGAACCAACGCATGACTATATTGTGAGGATCACGTGCGTAGTAAGGCAGGCCTCATCGACCTCACTTCCTCAATGACCTTTAACCCTCAAACACTTTGGTTGATGACTTCTCTTCTCAAAGGATAACATCCTGAGCTTGGCCTCCTGTTGTCATTTTATTGCATCGCTTTATATATGTTTTTTAAATAGGCTAACATTGAAAGGCAAGATTTTTTTAGATTGAGTGTACTTCCTACTTGAAAGGAAATATTCACATATTACACTATTTTTTTTATGTGAATAGAAGAAGTTCTAAAGAATCGAATACACAAAAGCAGATATAAATTATCTTTAAATTTTCATTTGTGAATCTTTCAAAACGTGACCTCTTTTGTTTCTCGCCAGTTACTTTGATTTCAAAACGGAGACATTTCACGTAAAACGGTTGAAATTGATTTTTTAAATAAAATTATATACTAGAACTTGTTGATTAATAATAATTCTTTCTCATAAAATTAAAATAATAGTAAAACTACAATTAATGGCATGATCATTCTGTAACAATCTCAATATTAGCGTGAGCCACATTTTAAAATATTGAACCATTTATTATATAATATTTAACGTTTGCAACCCTTCTCAGTGTTTTAGTAGGTGGCCCCCTTAATGTCTGGAAATAAAGTACATTTTCTTTTTTTAAATGTCATCACATGACCTATGAACTAGCAATCAAGAAATGCAACACCTAAAATTAAACACCAAACCTTAAAGGTATGCATTTCATGCCTTAGTGATGAAATGAACACATATCATGTTTGACATTAAATGCCTACATTCATCTCTGATACAAGAGGCCATCTTAGTTCGAATCCTAGTTGGATAAATTAAGGGTGGTTATCAACGTTATAGATGTTCGATGAAGATTTCCCATTCAATCTCAAGATGAATACTTTATTTGGTATTGATGATTTAATTCTCCTTTGCTTATCTTGATTCCTTTATTTATGTAAATTTATGATTATTTTGATAGAAAAAAACGATGCAATGCATTAATCTAAAGCAAGAATATAAATATTTTTTTCCCCTCAACGCGTCTCAATATCAGTTCAGACTGTACGTATATATGATAATTACTCTAATGTGGGTTGGGATGAGGAAGGAAGCATTTTAGAACATTTGAGAAAATATTCTAAAACATTCAATCTTGAGTAAGGTGTAGATTAAATTGTGAGTTAAGACTTAGATGTTTTATTTATAAATTAAAAGAATAATTATAAAGTTATGTTATTTTAAGTATGAATAATTGAAAAAGTAGTATGATGCTGAAAGACACTTGGCAAATTTAATCTTAAAAAAACAATTTGCAACAAATTTCTGAAAATTTAAAAATACTTCATCGATTTTCATATAAAAGAGTCAATAAATAGTCAACATAGCCTTGTAGTACATATTAAAATATACAATACAAACATACGTGAATCAAAATAACATTGTATAACACATTATGTACATTCTTATGTTAATTTACATATGTTTGTATTCGAAACTTGATCTCTCCGTTATCGGCAATCTAGTCTATTGTGAGAGCTGCACGTTAGACCATACTGTTGTAAATTGAGTTTTTAGTGCATTAAAAATAAAATAATAATTCATTGTGTTAATAAAACCATATAGGTATTTAGAATTATTTAAGAAAAAACTGCTTCAGTGGTCGAATAATTTCCAAGGCGTCACTCTCACAATAGAGTGGACTGCCAATGATGGGGATATTGGGGGCTTGAATCCCTGTCGGATGTACTGAGCGTAGTTTTAACTAGATGGTTTTACTATGTCCATCTACGTAAAAGTGGGTACATTTCCTCATAAATTCAAGTTCCTCATCACTAACAGATTAGTGTAATTAGTTAATATGTGTACAGCCTGAACGTGTAGTGAGAAAAGGTGTTAAAAATAAAAAATAAAAGTTAAAATATTCCAATATATTGAGAATATTTAAATACCTAGATATATATGTAAATAATTTTATACTAACAAAATAACGGCGTGTGTTAGTTTGCTTGACCCAACCTAAAATTTCAGGGTTCACTTCCAGGTGGGATAGATTAGTGAGGTTCTTACAATGTTTATAAAATCTTTTCTCCAGAAGAATCTGTTAGTTTTATTAAAAATCAATTCTCATCCTTGTTCCTTCAAATAGAAATTACAAACATTTTCGCAATTTTGAATATCGTTAAAATTATTTCAAATCTTTATCTCATTTTACTTTGTAAACTATTTAAAAATTCTACATAATTGGGACATTTTTAAAATTTATTGTTGTTAGCTCGTCATCAAGCAAAATAATATATTGGGTTTCAAACAATTGATATAAACTTTTTTACACTACCTTACACTACTTTGGGAGCCAGCCGCATATAGTAATGATGTAAAAGGCTGAATTTAATCAATTGATTTCCAAACTTTTGCAGGGTTTGACACCAATATTTGCTTTTAAGACCCACGTGACGTCTTGATAACTTAGACGCGTTAATATTCTAGTTTTAAATTTATTATTTTTAATGAATCCTAACATCCGTCCGGACTATCAACATTTAATTACACTGGTAGGGTAGGTATAATTTAGAAGAAATATAGCTTAATTTGTTTGGATGGATAAGGGGGAACCATTTAGGAAAAATCACCCACAGTACATCCGGTCGTGAATTTTAGTCCCAACCTCATCACCGACAAACCAAATGAACGTGACGTTATGACCACGTGCTTCATCTAATTATTATAAATGAAATATATAATGACTATACGAATGCAACTAAGATTTATAAGAAGGTAATCAACTTGCCAATTAGGTATTTGGGAAGTTATGCAGCAAACAACTGTCAGAGTTAATAAAACCAAAAGAAGTCTCATAGTAACTTAACAATTAATATAATTCTAAACAATTCATTTCTATTAGAATTCTACACAAACCACCTATGGTTAGAGTTCCAAGCACAATCGAGAGTTCGATCCCTGTCACTTACAGATTATTTAAGAAGCAGTGTGTTTGGAAAGGTGATGAGGACAAATGAGGAGCTACTTGAACTAAAAAGTAGCGGCTCTGATATAGAAAACTGAGATTAACCGCTGGAGAGATAGTCTTTCTGATCAAATGACACCTCATATCCGCAAAGTTGGCACTATCATCGCCAACAGACTACGGTCGCTTGGTCAGTATTGCTCAATTGTGAGCTGACTCAATGTTGTTTAATTTAATTTAATTTTTTGACCAACATATTATCCTATGATCACTTTAAACATTAAACATAAATCAAAGTTCTCAACATGCATTTTCAGGTCATCCGAAACATGCCACAACCCTAAAGGGGGCTGCAACTCCCTGGTTGGAAACCATTGATTTAAAGTAAATGTACCCATAGTTGCATTGAGAAAGAGTGAGAAGCATTTGAGAGGAAAAACTCAGTATAGCCTGCAGAGATTCTAGCCCCGACTGACAAATCAAACTAGGTGAGTCTGACATATAGTTTGCATGGTCACCGATGTGGGTCTATCAATAATATATATAGTTTATATAGTTTAAATACAACAGTAAAATATGTAGGCTTTACATATACCCATGAACAAAATCACTTGAAAAAAGAGTCTGCTATCTGAGTTCGACTTGCTAGTAAATATCTCACTACTTTGCTATCTCTTTACGGTTTTTTGACTGAAGCTGCAATAGGTTTTTTTTTTCGGGGGTTGGGAGGTAGGGGATGGAGGAATGAGATGGGGAGGATCTTCACTCTTTTCCGAACTGGTGTAAACTCGAGTAGGACGCCCCCCTTCCCCCTTTTACCCCCCTTCCTTGTCATGGGGGAGTCTTCCCAGCGGGTCGAATTTAAGAGCTGGGCTCTAGCTCACTCGCTCACTTTTGGTGACGTCGACTCCGATCTCAGGGACCGTCTTGTGTGTGCTGACAAGGGCGTCTCTCTATTTCTCTTCTCCTCTCTGTCTCTCTCTCTTCTATACGCCGTGCGACGACCATCCGCCATTCTGATTTGCATGCGACGCCATGATGCGGGGGAGGGCGCGAGTAATCGATAACATTTCCCCATTAAAAGTATAGTCAGGCCGTCTCAGGAACAAAGTTTCTGTTTGCTGTCTTCCAAGAGCACCTTTAGTAGTCACCTTTATCACTCCAACTTTATTTTTGTGAAAGGGGATAAGGTACAATACTTAGGAGACTGTCCTGTCCAAAGGCGTTGGGAAAAGGATCAGCTCCCAATACGAGGTGTCCCCTTTGCGCTTTTATCCCGAGAGTGTCCTAGTGGACTAGGATACAGGCTCGGAAACGGGTGGTGGTGGTGGCAGCCGGGAAAGGGAAAAGGGTGGTAAAACCTCGTTCTCTGATTCGATGTCGTCACCCACTTAGGACCACTATCTTCTATCCTTACCTTATCTATGGCTCCCTTTTCCCCTCCCCCCTTTATCTAACCTCGGAACCTTTTTTCGACCCGGTGCAACCCCATTTTCTGAATCAAACGACAACCCTTCAAAGCCCTACCAGGATTTACACTACCCCTTTCATGACCCTGCTAGTCTATTTATACGCACTTTAAAAAACTATAATTCAAATTTTTCAACATGGATTATATATTATCAGTTTTAAATCTCAGTATGATTCACATTTTACAGAACATAGAACATGTTCAGTGAAGACTTTAAGGAAGGCTCTGATACGCATCGCACATATCCATTAATCAGAAGTTACTTAAGAAGTGGTGTGTTATTTTAAAATATAAACATTTTAAATTTCAAAATTAAAAAAACCCATGAAATTATGTTTTAATAAATTTTAAAGACGTGTTACGTAAAATTTTAGTTTTGATTTCAAAGTAAATGGCTGTAAACAAATAGCTAGTCTCTATAAAAAAAAGTTTTTTTAACAAGGTCACAAGAGAAAATTCTGATATAGTTGAGGATTATTTCGGTACATGGTGTACATTAAGTCTGGACATTCAAGCAAAGGATAATAAAAGAAAACCAATAAAGGCTGTTAACAGTGTACTGTAAAGTAATTTAATGTCCTAACATTATTTTTTAAGTTGGTATGTACTAAACACAGGTATCAGCATGCATATTTGCCTATATCTGTGTATCTATGTATTTGCCAATGTTTCCAGACTTTATGACCACCTTGTAGTATGTAGCTTAAAAACTGCGACTCTCATTAGAACCACAGCAGTGTGAGGATATTTACCTTCAAGTAGCGAGAACCCTCATTATATAAATAATATGTGATGCACACATATATTTTATTTTAACTTAACAAACTACATTAAATAGATTTCGAATGAATGGGTTACGTGTCTAGATTTCTAAAGTGCGAAAACATTTGTATAAATGTTCTTCTAGTAATTGCCGCGGTGTTGCTACTGTCAATAGTTTGACCTTTATCTCCATGTGTTCGACTAGTTATTTTTAAAATTATGTGCTAGTGCCATATTGGTAATCTAGGCAGCTTTCAAAGATCTTCTGCCAAGCAAATTCATAAAAGTTTGTATATTTTCTACAAAACCATTATAGTCATTTTATTATAAAAGACCCCTTCACCCTTTCACTACCCTTGATTTTAATTATTTTATTTATTGATACCAAACAAATTCTTTGTGAAAAAGGGGGCAACTTTACAAATACAAAATCCATATAATTTGGTGTATATCTGATTACTAACAAGATGTTAAAATATCTAAATTTTTTATAATGACATATTAGAATCGTATTTAAAATGTATACATTTTATACATCCTGGACTAAATATCGGGCTCATTTAATTTTATTTGCTGGTGATGTATAGGACTGGTTTTTATTCTCAGCTGGGTGAACAAAGGCTGTTTTCCTCCAAATTATAGTTTATATTAGCTTACTAGGAAGAATTTCTAATCTATATCTATTTCTTATATATACATAGTTTATATTATCATATAATCATGGAGTAAATTCTCACTATAAGCATAAATAATAGCTCTGGCTATTAATTCTTATTAGTTTATATTAGCTTACTAGAAATAATTTATAATCAGCCATGTATGAATAGATATATTAGAACCAAAAAATATACATAGCATATTTATTTATAGACCCCTATATATATATATATATATATATATATATATATAACCCCTATATATATATATATATATATATATATATATGTACTATTCGTTTACTCTAAAAGGTAGCACATTTTTCTTTAATTGATTCACTATGTCACGGGTTTTGAGATAGTACCATAGTGTAGTCTGTCAAGGTTTCAGGTTAAATATAGTGTACTGTACATTAATATAAAAAATAGATATGAAAATATACATTAAAATAAAAATTGTGCTATGAATATGCACCTGAACCAAAACACATATAATTATAATATATATAAAAATAAATTGATAGCTAGTTGCCAGATTTTAGTAACAATTCATTAAAATTTTACCCCTCAGTTTAAGTTTAATAGTATCCCGGATTCCATATGAAATCATTTAAAGAATCATCAATAATATTAAAAAGTAAATATTCAATAATATGAGCCAGAATATATTTACTTTTTACTATAAAAACGCTTAGTACACTCAACCGAGATTTTCAACTTAACCTCCCAGTCATCAGTAAAGAAGACACAATGAGTAAGACATTTAGTTTGCATTCTCACCCATGTGGTGCGTGGGCTTAATGCTAGAATTGAGTTAGTTAAAAATAATCGCATCAATAAACTAATACGCTGTTTTTAAATGTATCTTATAGTATTCACGCAGACACAAGAAAATGTCAAGAAGTCAAACAATGAATTAATGTCTTCATATCAGGTGGATGAGGAGAATTAATCAAAGAAGTCATTTATTTGACAGCAAAGGAATATTGACAATCCTCGTGGAAAACAACAGCCAACCCTAGCATAAATCATATCCACTCTCTATTTGGGTGTATTTAGGGGGTGGTTGCAGGAATATTTTAACAGGATTGCGTCCCCTAATACTCCCCCACACTTCCCTACCAACCGTGCTGGCTTGCATCTTTGTCTTCCCTTATGAATATTTCATGAACTTGTCTACGTACATCCATGCATCCACACATTCGCATGCACACTCAACCTATTTAGAGCAAATGTATTCGTGTGACTCACTGAACTGAATACCATGGTGTACATTTTTACACATGTATTATAAAGAGCAGAACTGCCTTATTCCCTAATAAACCTGAATCATTCAAATCAAGAGTAATTATTGTTCCCTGACTTAAGATTAGGAAATGACCCATCTAACGAAAAGCTTCCAACTATTATCAGTCGAATTTTTTATATGTTTTGTTATGATGGATTGTTAAGTGTAATTAAACTATACCGTATGTTTAATATCACATCCCATTTTACACCTTGAATCAGAATATTAAAGTAAATGTCCAATACAAAGTCCCCAAATTTTTAATTCCAATAGGTCTAAAAAAATGTCACTTTAAAATAGTATCATCGGTGGTCACGTAGTCCACTCGTCAAAATATTGGATTGGCAATTATGGTAAGGATAAATATCGAACCCTGGTTGGGTGTACTGTGGGTGATATTTCCTAAATGTTTAAACGTTTTTCCTCCACTCGAATGCTGGTAAGTTTCCACAAAATTCTACCCTATAAATATCTACCCTTTTAGGCCTAATATAAACTTTCAAATGTCCTAGACGAGTAGTAGGACGTGGACCACAATAAAATAAAACATCGCGAATTAATCATCATATAATATAACAGTTGTATGTTTTACTTTGTTTATCAAATTTAAGAAGACTGATAATTCTTACTGAAGCTTATAATTGTAATGGATATTTTAATATTGCATTTCTATATTCAAAAACTTAACCCCTAAATCCAAAATATTATTTAATTAGCTACATATTTAACAGGCTATTGATTTTGAATTCATCCAATTTTATGATGTATTAATTTTAAAATTATACTTAAATTCAGCCTTATTTTTAAAGCTAGCTTTGGGTTGTTGTCTTAGTGATATTTCTAACTTTTCAAACAGAACATAATGTCATATCAATTTTTATTTCTTAGACTTATTTAATCTAATTTTAAACAAATAACTACGAATTTTGTTGTGTTCTATCTATTTTATTAAATATTAAAAAAATAAATTTAGAATATCTGAATGATTGTTACAGATAATAATAAAAAGCTATCATTACTGAGATACGAAACAAAGGTGAATTTTATAAATATATTATAATCAAAATTAAACAAAAAATTGTATGATTGAACACGCACTTAAACACAATTTTATAGATGTATATTTTGATTATTTTTATTGTATTGAATTGTAAATATAAATTTTACGGCAAAATCGTACTTATTTTATTATGTGGTAAATTATAGATTGCAACAACAAAATTTGCCAAAACTAATTTAAAATAAGCTAACCTTAAATTAATTTATCTCCAAACACTAAGTATTCATTACTATTTATCAATTTATCACGTAAACACTTTCGAAATACCCATTTTAAACAAAATAGCTAAGCCATTTTCTCAAAAGTTTCAAATATTCACCCGCCTCAGTGGCGTAGTTGGCTAACGCGCTAGTCGTGTTGAGCTCGACCACCAAGGATGGGAAGATCAAGGTTCGAATCTCGGTCGGGTGAACTGAGGGTGGTTTTTCCTAAATGGTTTTCCACTCTGCCTCCACGTAAATGCGGGTTAACTTCCTCTAAATTCAACCCTCCCAATTCCTAATCCATTAGCGTAATTAGTACTTAAACGTATAATCCGAACGGGTAGTAAGACGCGGTGCTAAATATTATTATTAATATTATTCAAATATTCAACAATAAGTATTCAGTAATCAGTAATAAGTATTCAGTAGCCTATAATATAATATTAAATTTGAACAAAATACATTCAAATGTTTTAGCTGTCACTTAAGTTAGGTTTATATGCAGAGAGTGAGGACTGTATAACCCCTTTTTTTTATATTCAGAAACCCGCCTCGGTGGCGTAGTTGGCTAACGCGCTAGTCGTGTTGAGCTCGATCACCGAGGATGGGGAGATCGAGGTTCGAATCTCAGTAGGGTGAACTGGGGGTGGTTTTTCCTAAATGGTTTTTCACTCTCCCTCCACGCAAATGCAGGTTCACTTCCTCTAAATTCAACCCTCCCAATTCCTAATCCATTAGCGTAATTAGTACTTAAGCGTATAGCCCGAACGGGTAGTAAGACGCGGTGCTAGATATTATACATTATTATTATTAAATTCAGAAGCCCATAAAATATCAAGATCTTTCATAATCTTGAGATAAAAAAGAATCATAATAAATTAATTTCTCTATATTAGAAAGAAAAATACTATTTAGGAGGAATTAAAAATCAAATAGCATATTTTGGGCTGATGATGAGACTATTTACACATCGTTTGTTCTTTAAAAGTCGTTTGTTAAATGTAATTAAAGCTTACCAGTAGATGTGCTTTAAAATTAATGCCAGCTTTTAGAAATTTTGATAGCCCACATACGTGATCGAATGTTTTAAAGTGTCACTATTGGATTGACACTCCCAGGGAGGCTAGGGCTCGAATCCTCACCTGGTGTATTTACTATAATTTATTATCAAGAGGGTTTCTCACCCTACCACCAATAGAATGAGAGTAAATTTCTTATATATTATACCTTACACATACCTAAACCATTATTAAGAATATGTGAAAATCCAGGAGAGGTAATATGACGTAGTTCACACAAAGACACAGATCTTATAAGTCGGTTCATGGTTTGGGGGGTAATGTAATTTTAATTTTAATTTACATTAGTTAGTTTGGTCTCTATCAATTATTAATTTTAAGCATTTTAATGTAACGGTTTTAATATATAGTTTACTATCTTATATAAACACATTTTTAATAGTAGACAAATCCACGTGAGTATGAATCTAAATTTATAATAAGTCTAACCAAGTATATGCTACATATCTATGGGTTGAAAAAAATCCTTATTTATATAAAACTAGTCCACATATTATGGAATTGATCAATATTATGTCATAAAATTGATCACTTAGCTACATTAAAGTAATTTTAAAAAAATACATTATGTATAAATGTAAGGATATTTATCAACACTTAGTACATTTGATATTTTGATCTTTCCCTCATCAACTGGACGATTACATTTAGAAAATATAAGCATTTATAGTCTGTCTTCTTTGGTATTACAGAATGCGTTTTCTTAAGAATAGTAAATAATTGTAAGAGAGTCCTATTTATTGAATATGCGTTTACCTCAAAGTTATATTTGTAAAGACGTTACTTAAAATGCTAACCACTATACATGGTTATACCTTACTAAGCAAGCTATCCTCTTTTCTTAATTTTCAACAAATAAATAATAGTATGGGTTTTTACTATATTTAACCTGTCAAAGTAAATTATACATAAGGTTTTTTTTTAATATTTAGAGTTTGTTTATATTAAAATAGAGGGATAGTATACATAAATAGTTTGTGTAGTGATCATAGTTTGTGTTTGGGTTTCTAAAGCATGGAATGAAGGGCAAAAGATAATGGCTACAATAAAGCTTTGATCTTTAATATCCGCCATATCGACGCCGTAGACGCTCTGCGATTCGACTCCTGCTCCCTGATTCGCCACGCGATGCCTTGCCGTCTCTTGTTTGGCGGTCGCTACCAGAACGACGCAGTGCATCGGCGCACCAGTCGCCTTGCCTTTGATAATTAGAACGCCACTGCCTCCTGGCGTTTGCATTTCAAACTAAATTCTACTCTCATAAAAAATATACCTCCTTCCCCCTTCTACCACTATTTTTTATTTTCTTGGTTATTCTTTTGAAGTGCCCCCTCTTCTCTCTTGAAATTTCAAGGGTAGGCTAAGATTTGCATACCATAAATCGATATTTCAACGTGAGAGTAAAACTGAGTGAATAAATGTATAAAAATTGAATTCAGATGGTCTAGAATGTCAGAAAATTTGGTGTAAGCCTATGTAAAGTATTTATGAATGTTTGTTATAACGGAAAAATAAACGAGACATGTCTTAGAAGAAGTGTTGATAGTTTTAAAATAACTATCATAACAACACCATGGCAATCTTAACTTTTAATTCTATAAAGGTGTTTGAACCACGATTACAACACCGTTGTATATAATATAAATCTCACAATCTTTTGCCATTATCTTTAGCCCAAAATCAAAGCTATATTTTCTACATAGAGAACTAAACACATTATTAATTAACATAACCCATTAAAACTTTTCTTGTGACCAGCTTAATCTCAAGTACGTTGATAAAAATAATAGCAAAATCAATTAGATTCTTAAACATAAAATATTAATTGTAAGCTATGCTTTTATTTTAAAATATTACAAATTTAAACATAAGCTGTAATTTTTTTTCAATGACTACATTTTATTTATTAAATAAATATCAGTGAGCATCAGAATTATTGCAAATAAGGCCAATTCCAGTTATTTCATTAATTTTCGAGGTCTTGATAATATATGTGTAGTAAAGAATATCATTAATATATAATTTGAAACATACTAATTTTACTCTATTTAGGAAAATAATTATAGCTTATAAATAAAGATTTACATTACTAGAACAACTTAAAAAAATATAAATTTTATACAACACTCAGCGCTGAGTTCCCTGACAATATGCATTATTGTTAAACTTTGTATACATCATCTGGTACGAAAACAAGTTCACCTAGAAGTCTAGTTTGTCTAATTATACCAGAGAGACGTGCAGTATTAAAATTAACATATTCATTATTAAAGTTAAATTTAGTTACAGAAATTAGTTCTGGTTCTATAATGTAATAAATGGATAACGTTATCCAATTGTCAATTATAATTAAATAATTAGAAATATTTAAATGCCCTTAAGATGGCAAACAGCCCCAAGACGTTATTTAGTTACGCTTAAAAAATCTTGTCATGTTAAGATAATCCGGGTTAAGTGCAATAACTTACATCACCTCTCATCAAGAGGTACTAAAATGCTGGAAATAAAGTGGGTGAGAGTGTAAGTAATAGTTCAATTCCACTATCATAAGGAGTTTCTAAAATTAAATGAGCTAACTAAGAGTGAAATTAATACTTTAAGTCCAATATCATCAGGAGGCATAAAATGCTGGAAATAAAGCGAGTATGAAAGTAAAATTTTAAGTTCACTAATATCATGAGGCATAAAATGCTAGAAATTAAGCATGTAAGACAGTACTATTTTAAGTCCACTATTAACTTGAGTTATAAAATACTAGAAATGTAGCATGCAAGACAGTAGAGCCAAACTATCAGAAAGTACAACATGCTAGAAATGAAACATGTAAGAACGTCTATTTTAAGTCCATTGTTATCAGGAGGTATAAAAGGCTAGAAATCAAGCCTGTAAGACAGCACTATATAAGTCCACTTCCAACAACAGTTTTAAAAATGAGATTAATTAGGTAAGAGTGAAAGTAATAATTTAGGCCCACTGTCATCAGGAGGTACAAAATAAAATAAATGAAGCTTGTAAGACAGTAATATTTTAAGCCCACTATTAACAGTAGTTATAAAAGGCTAGAAATGTATTATGTAGGACAAAATTATTTTATGTCCACTATCATCAGGATGTACACAAGGCTATAAGTGAAGCATGTAAGACAGTAAGGTCCACTATCATCAGGAGGTATAAAAGGCTAGATATGAAGAATATAAGACAGTAAAGTCCACTATCATCAGTAGGTAGTAAAAATCTAGAGAGGAAGCATGTGAGAATGTAATATTTTAGCTTCACTTTTATTTTAAATTTAGAATTACATTAAAAAGAGGAATAGTAATTATTATGGATTTTAATATTTGAATGCGTGTTTAAATTAATATGATATTAAAAGCCACTTTCTCCCCGAAAATATAAACTTTATTTAACAAAATGCAATGTTTGTCTTAGGAGAAACCCCATTTGTTGTTTTTATTTTATAGTTTTGAAATACTAGCTCCAATATTCATACTTCACCAAACGTTAAAAATATAATATCTTACCACCTTTAGTTGCAATTTATAACTGCTAATTAAACTATATAATCGTTTTAGATCCTTTTTCGTTCATGAAAACTGTTTTGTGGTAAATCATTAGGTCCGTATATCCAGTTTAATTTATTTGTATCACCTCGTCCTAATACCATTTAAGGTTATACGCTTAAATGATAATTATTTTGATGGGTTAGGGATGAGTAAGAAAGTATATTCAGCGGTAATACACTCACATTTGCATGGAAGGAGAGAAGAAACCATTCATAGAAAATACTCTCAGTAAACCCGAATGGGATTCTATCCCCGATCTCCCCGTCATCAGCAGGTGAGGTTATCATCAGAGTGACGCCTTAGACTGTTAGGCCACTGAAACGCGTTACAGTATACTAAACTTACTTAAATGAAAAAAAAGTTTGCTTAATAAACTAAATATTTTGATAACTTGAAGATACATGTAGTACTGTACTGTACATAGAACAAAGTTTGTCTTCATTTCACTAAAAATGGAAAGGCAGTGATTTATAAGTTTGGTTTCAACGCTAGCTGACTTCACACTGTGGTTTTAATTTAATTTTCAGACCGTATTTTGCTTGTCAGTTGTGTACCATTTATTCTTGTCATCCTGTTCTCCAATCTTTAAGAGTTTAAGCTGTCGATAGCCCGTATTGTCATCAGTACCGTCCTGCTATAAAGAGAACAAAATGTGTTGGTTGCTTGTTTGCATTTGAAACCTCTGAGCGAGTTTCCTCCTAGGGCCCCCTCCTCTCCCTGTATTCCCCTACAACCGCATAATGATGCCTCCCTTCTCTCTCTTCTGCTCTTGTATCGCTAGTCGCCGTGGCGCCTACCACCCCTCCATCTAGCGTCCCCTCAACTAACGCCGCCGCCACTGGTTTGCGGGTGACAGTGTTGACAGAGTGTGGTATGGTTTGTGCATGGCGGGACAGACGAGATGCCGGGGGAAGGGTGGATAGAGGGTGGCCTATCCTCCCCCTCGCTTAGAAAAGAGGGGTTGAATAGACATTGCTCTAGCAGCCTTACCCTGTTCCTGTTCACAATATAAAGAATGGATTTGCCTCCTGTGTGATGCACAAACTATGTGTTAGATCAGTACTTTTCAGACATTTCGTACGCCTAAACTACATTCATCTGACACTTCATATATTTATTTACCATCACTCTAAGTCAAATGAAAAAATTAATTAAATGTAAATCAATTTGCTTAGTAAAACTGTAAGAAAACAATATTGAAGTGATTTTTTTAAATCACTAAATTCTAGAAAAAAAAAATTCTAATTGCAAATTTTTAGATGTATGATCTACTTTATTATAAGAATATTAAAATATAGTACAAATTGTACGGGCAGGTTGTTTCTGTGGTAGGTCACACTTTTTAAATAGGTCAATCGCTGGACTTAATAAATAAATAGTAACGTAAATACGTGTAAAAGAGAGGTTGATAATGGGAGAAAGACTTACCATCACAGCAAGCTCAGAAAGTGTCCCCCTTCCCCTTCGAGACACGTTTGCAGACGTTTCACCATGTTTTCTGATACACGTCTCAAAATGCCTGTGTTGATATTGTTTATTTATGTCGTGATGTTTGCCTAGAGATCCTCTATGTTTTGTGGGCGTTCGTTTGATTAATTAATTTTCTATGGCGTGGATGTCAAAGGGCTAACCGGATAGCATTATAATAATTTTTCCTGGATTTTTCTTTACTGGAGAAATAGAAGAACATGTTGAACATGTTGAACATGTTTCAAGGTACAAAATATTATGATTATATTGAGTGTACCTTTAAGCTTTCTTTGAATATATCAAGTATGTGTTTTCAGTTTACTTGTCGTATTACCTCTATCCATAGCTATAAACCTGAGTAGAGACTACGCTAGGTCAATAAATTTAATATTGAATTGTAATTGCACTGTATTCAGTGATTATAACCGGTTCCACAAGGGTCCTTACTATTTCTGGGGCTCCTTGTCTGAGCTCTTAATTTTGTCTTTACCAGCATGTATTGTAGCTACATATTGAGGACATATAAAGTCTTATAACCAGAGAGAATTCTAGTCAATACATCATACATTCTTAGTTAGTATTTTATATGAACAATAAAATGACTTCTTCATATGGAATTTATCATTCTCTTCATGTGGGGGCCAGTTGCATAGTACCTAAAAAATAGTTATGTTTTTCCAATTCTTTAAAGTAACAAAGCAAAAGTATCAGAATTTTTCCGTTGCTGTACAGAATTTGTTTCACCAAAAATAATAATGTTAAGTATTTCATAGAATTTATCTTTTTACATAGCTCCCCTGTAGATAGGCCTTCCTAAAAATGTAGACCAGATATCTTGAAAGGATATTTATGTTTAATTGTTACTATCACAAAGCTATCTTTAATTATATAACGGTAGTTATGGAAAGGTATTTCCCATTGCATTCCACATTATTTGTGTGTTGGGGTTAAATAATCTTTACTAGCTGAACTAATTGAAGTTTTAATATATATGTCAACCGTCGGTGCAAGTGCTGCAAGTGATTCAATAATAGTAGACTAGGACTACCTGTGCTTTTTACTTAAAAATTATCTTCAACATGTTCATTTGTAAACAATTTCAATCATCACATCAATCAGAAAAATTACAAATGTTGTAAATATGACAATAATTATTTTATGGCTGCCATCATTTGTCTGGACATGCTCGTATGGTTAATTGGATTGAGTGGCAAACTTAAGGTCTTGGAGACATTTTGTTAGCACATATATGGGACCTAGAATAATTTATTCCTTAGATATAGTTTGATAATTTAACTCAAAGTTGATTCATAACATTACATTTGAGTTTTAAATATTAAGGTATTTTGGCTATGGTTGATTTGATTTGTAGGAACTAGGCTGACATAAAGGGATGGGAATGTAGGAGATGGATAGTAAGAAAAGAAAGAACAATAAGGGTGTGGAGGCTAAAAAAATTAAGAGCAAAGAGAACTGTACTTAAGAAATCCAAGAAGCTTTAATGCCCAAGGATGAGTTGCAAAGTGTAAAGGTGGTAAGGGAAAGGTTTAAGAACATTTTAGTGGAAGATGCAGAGGAAGTATGTGGGAGAGCTAGTGATAAATGGCAAGTGGAAGGAGACACCCTGGTAGAACGTCAGGCTGAAAGAAACAATGGAGGAGAAGAATAAATAATTCAAAAAGAGTTTTAAGAATAGGAATGGGGAAACATTAAAAGAATATAGGGAGAAGAATAAAATAGCAAAGAAAGAGTTATGGGAAGCCAGGAATGATATGACGCAAAAATGGACGACTAGACATTAAAATCATAATTGAAAACCAGGAGTTGGAAAGCATAGAGCAGTTCAAGTATCTGGGAAGTCTGCTGACAAAGGATGTCTATTGCTCCAAGGAAGTTAGGTCAAGGATTGCCATGGCCAAGGAAGCTTTCAACAAGAAGAGGTCATTGCTGACCAGCAAGTTGAGTTTGGAACTGAGGAAGAAACTAATGAAAGGTAACATTTGGAGCATCGCACTGTATGAAACAGAAACTTGGATTCAAAGGAAGATGGAAAAGAATTGCCTGGAGAGCTTTGAAATGTGGTGCTGGAGAATATCAGTTGGACAAACAGAGTGACAAATGAATAAGTCCAAAGAGGAGTGGGTGAGAAGAGAACAATTTTAGATGTGTTTGGATGTGCTAAATAGATCGGACACGTAATTAGAAGGAACTATATTTTGCACAACCTCATAGAAGGAAAGGTTGAGGTGAAGATGATCTTAGGAAGAAGGAGAATTCAAATATTGGATGACTTGAAGAAAAGAAGAAAACTCTTGAAGCTGAAGGAGGAGGAAGAGGACAGAGCGCTTTGGTGGTCTAAGTTCACTGAAAAAGTAACCTGCTGTAAGACAAAACACCTAACAAATAATAAGTAAATGAATAAACTAAAGTTTTGTTGTTCATCAAACAAATATATATATATATATATATATGGTCTATAAACCATTCATTATGAGAAAAGATGTCTTGTAAAATATGATAGTTTTCTTAATTGTTGAAATAACACTAAATAACATAATTATTTTAATTTAAGAGTGCAATACTCCTACTTTTACATATTCAACCAAATATTTTTAACAGCATAACCTTACACTATCTTACTGAACATAGCATTTGTCACTAAGAGATAAATTAATTCTGGTTATTTAAAACGCAAAACCATTACTGTCCCCTATTGTAAATATATGTATTGAATAATCTCAAACCATTATTTAATTGTGGACTAAATACTGCTGGTCTTGCATAATAACAAAGCCTTTTTAATTATCTCTTATTTTAATCCCTATTGTAATATATTAAAGATTTTACATTGGTCTGTAACATTTATTTTACATTGGTCTATAACATTTGTCAATAACATTTATTGTGCATTAGTCTATAATATTTATTTTACAGTATTTAAAGTGTCTGAAATAATTTCAGTCATGAATGCTGACTTGCACTTTTTTGGTATTTATTATAAAATCACTAATAGTACTTGATGAAGTCTCCAACTTTCGTTTTTATATTTTTATTGACAGCGAACTAAGGATATCAAACCAAAAAATAACATAGCTGAGATTAATAATTTTGAGAAACTGTATTTACTCATATGTCTATGCACTTAAGTAATGTAAAAAAATTCCCTTAAGTAAAAGATAAACCACAAGTGCTCCTTATATTTTAAATTTTAATGATAAATGTCTTACTATCCTTTCGAAAATCTCGAATCCTATTACACACAATTCAATATCATTAAATAAGGAAAGAGTGTAGAACTATCCAAAATCAAAATAAAGGCAGAATAAATAATAATGTAAAACATAAAATTCAGTGCACCTTGATTTATTTTAACACCACGTCTTACTAACCATTCAGGCTATACGCTTATGTACTAACTACTCTATTGGTTTTTATGTATTAGGAAGGTTATATTTATAGGAGGGTACCCTCATTTGTTTGGCGGGAGGGTGGAAATCCATTTTGAAAAAATATCCTAGGAACACCCGACCAAGGTTCTAATCTTAATCTCCCCGTCATCGGCAGTATAGTCTACTGAGAGAGTAGCTCCTTAGTAGTGTGACCACCAAAGTGGACAATGCACCTGGTTGAAGTTGAACATTGGTCCAAGTTAAAGTAAAATGCATACACCACAATGTTGCATATTAACATTTGTTATCGCTTAGAGTTATATTTCCAAAACTATTTCAAATATCACTGTTTTCAGTTGGATTGAACCAACAAATCTAAACAGATGTTCATGAATCATGATTCGTGATCTTTGGTTAGAAATCCCATATTACATTCCAAAAGCTTATGATCATTCTAAAAATTTTGCTAACTCTTATACTTAATCATTCATCCCAATAATTCTAGTATCATCATTTTCCAGCTTGTAGCTCATGTATATTTCTTTTGGCGTAGGGTATATTTTACTGAGCAGGGCGGCAATCTCACCTTATAATCCTTAAGAACATGAGACGAGTATACTAAGTCAGGCACTACCACCTGCAGAGATGGTATTACGGATAATTCTCTAGACAACTCAAAAGAAAGGCCAGGGACTAATCAAGTTCCATTCACAGTAGTTGTATTCCCCAAGCTATGATGTTCTATCCCATTCTAAATTTAATTTTGGAGCAGACTTTTTTGTCCATTCTCCTCAATATTTACTTAATGAGCTTTTAACAATGAATTTACTGTACATATATCTTAGACACTTAGTAGGTCCTAGGCACTAGAAAACTAGGCATGATCGAAGTATTAAAAAACCCAAAGAAAAGAGGGAGTAACCTACAACTGGTATATCAATTTAATTTAAAGCTAAAAATATCCAAGTCCGAACAAATGATGAATAGTCCCTTAGGTAAAGTTGTCTGAGAGTGGCTTGGGGTAGACGCTAATGATTGTGGAAAGGGAACATTTGGAGAAGGATAGCTATAATATACATTTTCAAGAACCAATTAAATGATACAAATTTTTTATCTTGTTTTAATTCTAATCTATCCTTTAACACCAAACACCAGTTCCTATAATAATTAATTAAGTAGGTATAAAATCTAGAGATTCTGGAAATGCCATTCTTATCCGCGCATTATGGGGAGTAACCCATCTTTTTGGAACCAAATATTAGTCTAGTAAATTGACACTGCTGAAGCTGAGGAATAAAGGAAATTCACAACATCTACGTATAGCACTCCAAATTAAATGTCAGCAAAAAACAATAGGATATTTATTCTGCCGACTAAAAAAAATAACACACACAAAACAACAACTCTTTATGTAAGTAGTTGTTATTCGTGGTGGTTTCTCTGGTTGAGGTCAGCCCAGAACTAGTAATTTTCCTTGTTGATAAATCTTTTTTGACAGAAATTGGTCTCATTCGACATTATTAACATGTCTGTTAACAAAGTTTCCAGCTGCACTAAGTCCCCTATTTTCTGACGGGCATGTAAAGGGTTCATCTTATCCTCTCCCTTAGTTCCTGTGTTATTTGCATTTTTAATTGAAGAAAAGTCAATATGAAGAATCCGGCATTCTGCTGTGAAGCGGTTGTGTATTTCCATGTTTTCTAGTGTGCGAACAGTTTTCTTAAGATGGGGATGTAGGGGTCGCGAGAGAAGGTCAGTGTTTTTACAATTTTTATATCAAAATATTTTTTGGTCAAATAAAATCAAATATTGGTTAAGTATGAACTTGGTGTTTAATTCTATTCACATAATGACCTCGACTTTTCTTGAATATCCGTCAAGATTCTTCTGGAACTAAACAACAACTTTCTATATTCATTTAAAAAGTTTGTCATCTAATGACACTATTCTCATGACAGATATTCAACACCGGTTGATATCACCACGCGAAGAAAATTAAACTATATATTTATACTGAAGATATATTTAAGTTATTTTGGCCAAAAAAGGTTTTGCTTAAGAATTGTAAAATAAACTGCCTTTTTATCGGGTTCCATACAGCCCCACCTTAAGTACCAGGTTATTTAGATCCTTCACTGATATCACTTGACGTCACCTAATCAACAACGGAAATTATTTATTTTTTGAAACTTGTCCTCTGGCATGGTCATCACTGAATTCACTTCAAAGTTCTCGTTGAACATCCACGCTAAACTTATGAAACACTCAACTGTAACACACATTGCAGTACAAGCCGGTTCCTTGTGATTTTTTTTATATAGCACCGCGTCTTACTACCCATTAGGTTTATACGCTTAAGTACTAATTACACTAATGGGTTAGGAAATGGGAAGGTTGAATTTAGAAGAAGTGAATCGCATTTGCGTGGAGGGAGAGTGGAAAACCATTTAGGAAAAACCATCCCCAGCTCACCCGACCGAGATTCGAACCTCAATATTCCCGTCCTCGGCAGTCTAGCTCAACACGAAACTAAATCGTTAGCTAACCACGCCACAGAGACGGGTCCCTATGTTGTTACTAAGCCAATGTTTCTGAAATCACAAACACACACTCACAGATGATTTTCCTATTACACATAAATACTTAATATCGACAACATGTGAAAAGCTAATTTCCCACAACCCAACCTGTATAAGTGAGTGAGGGAGTTACATTGTGAAAGACGACGTGAATGTTTTGAAATTCCAGCAATTTGTAGACTTAAACGATTACGTAGCTACTAACTAATTTAAAATCTAGAAGTGAAGTTGTCACCTATGACAACTATCTAATCCATTTGATCAACAAAGCAAGGGGTGAGAACAAAGAGCATAGGGTAATATTTAAGATAATATCCTTAGTTATTATGAGTATTATTATACATTAAATTGATCTAGCACAGTATTTTCGAATATCTCCACTAATTTAATGGACAAAAAATGTAAGCATGTGTAGTGTAATTTAGTCTAAATAGTTTTGTAAAATTACAGGATAAATGGTTACACTAAATATAATTTATTAAAAAAACTTCCCCCTTATTAAAAAAAAATTAGTGTCAATTTGTTTTATCAACATTTAATTCCTCAGTACTTTTAGAAATTACAAATGTTATTGATAGTGATTTGAGAAGTATATTAGTAGTATATATTTAAAAAGATTAAGCTGCGGTATTAATAAAAACGAATTGTTTAAATAAGTTAGGCCTACTAATAACTAATAAAAACAAATCAGCAAAGGGTACTAACTACTCTAATGTGTTGGAAAAGAGGAAGGATTAATTTAGAGGAAGTGTATCCGCACTTCCCTGGAAGGAGAGTGGAAACCTAACTATAAAAAACCAATCTCACTACATCCAACCAGGATTCAAGCTTCGATATCCCCGCCAGCGTTAGTCCAGTCTATTACGACAGTAGTGCCTTAGACCATCGAAGCGGGATACTATGCCGTTAAGAATGACAGTCAAAGGAATATTGAGTCCCAATATTGATAGCTAGGAGAGAATAAAATAATTGGGTCTTTACATGGGTTTGTCCTCCACACATATGTTTCAATTCACTGCACTCAAGTTGGAGATTTGAAATTGCTGTCCTTAGTTAAATATACATATTGTATAGCCCCGTATCGTTAGTTTACTTTAAATACTCATATTCAAAATACTGAATATCGAAATAAAATGAAAAATAGATATTTAATATAATTATGTGTGAAACAGTTCAGTTTTCATAATAAAATGTCATTCTAATGTGTATTGGTTAAATCTCTTTATTTTAATACTTATGGCATATTAATTGTTTCGAGTCCGAAATATTACACTCAAAAGAAAAATCTCCTTCAAATAGGATGAATATATATATTTTTTAAATGTCTCTCATATAAGTAGCCACCAAAAGTTTGGTTTCCAGTCATAATTGTTGACAACTTGCCTCCCCAAGATAATGTTAGATAAAGAAGTAGATAAAGTTGTTAAGCTAAGTGGTAGAACTCCGTATAAATGAGTTTTCTTAACTTACAATATATCAATGAAATGTAGGCTTACTTAAAAAAAAATTTAGCTTTTTATTTAGTGTACACGTATGAATTTTCAAAGCACACTCTTAGAACAGCCATCTATTTGTAATTCACTTTATTATGGGGAGGTAGCACACGGTAATAACTCAAAACCAACACCAAAGCGTTTATGATATTCTTAATTTGAAAAAAACATCATTAGCTTAGTCTTTATTTGGAATAAAACCCAGAATCCATTTGCATAATAGTAGGACTATCACTTAGCTGAACAAAATAGTAATGGAATGATTGAAAATGTGTTTTATAGAACAACTTCCAGGTTACACCAAGCCTGCGCCGCCAAAACGCCATTGTCATTGTTATGTAGAGCCGAACGCAACAGCCCATCCAATCTTGGTTTGGAAAATCTAATTGTGGAACCAGCGTGTGTGCGTGCTTGCGTGCCCCCAGCCACCCGAGTTTCACCCCCTGCCATCCAACACACCCACACAATACTATCATAGTTGAAGTGAGGCTGGGGTAAGGGGTGGCTAACTAATGTTATAACTTCATTAGCCAGGCAAGTGCGATTCATTTCATGGATGTCCTTACACTTTTTTTTAAGAGAATAGGCCGTCCATCGTCTATTCTGTAGTGGACTATCTATCCCCTTTGCTGAGGGGTGAGTAGATAGACAATACCATTAAGGAGTACTATAGTTCGAACCTAAAAGGGTGCCTGAAATCTGTTACTTATTTTTAACACCCGCTTTGGTAGCGGCGTGGACTAGGGCATTACTCTCGCTAAAGACTGGACTATTGATAACAGGGAGAGCTGGTTTAAAATATTGGCTGGGTGTATTGATAATGGTTTTCTCTAGTTGACTTTACACTCTCTCTCCACGCGAATGCGGATATACTTCCTCTAAATTCCAAATTACTCTTCCCTAACCTAGGCGTGCAACCAGAACGAGTAGTAAGATTAAAGTAAGATTACGTAAGATTAAACAATTTTTGACTCTAAATTCATAAGACAAACTAATTTAGGTCAATTTTGGTGGTCTTGGGGTAAAGTGCTCGCCTCAAAACCTGATGCTCGTGGGTTCTAGTCGAGCCGGGGTCGATGTATTTTTCTTGAGCGATAAAAATCCGTAGCAAAACTTCCTTTGGAGGGGAAATAAAGCGGTTGGTCCAATGTCGATTGTGGCATGTAAAATAATCCTAGAAGGTATGTGAAAATACTTTTCCGGCTAAACTGGTAGGCCCTTTCGTTCTCGCTCATAGAAATAATTGTATTCTGATATAATCAGTCGATTCATAAAACGCACTTTATTTACCTCAAATAAATAAAATCCTAGATCAGTACAGTACAATAAATCAGATAGAGTAGGTATCATTGTTGGATACTTAGTTTAAATCGTCCCGTTCTATGATGTGTCCAACTCTTTAGCTCAGTAGACAGCACGTCTACATACACAGCTGAGGGTCCTGGGTTAAATATCACGGAGAGCCGGAAAAATATTTTTAAGGAAATTTGTGGTTACTCTTTTACAGTGTTGAAGGAATGTGCGTACAATCGTGCTTATTTTAAAAATAAATAAATTTATAATTTCAGTGCTGATATAATCAAATAATTCTTAAAGTTCGCATTAAGTATCTCAAATAATAATTAGTTTTTATTTTACGTAGCTTGACAATTTTAAATTGCTTACCATCTGTCAACATTCTTACTATTGGCGATATCTAAAAACATACACAAAATAAAAATATAATTAGATTACATAACACATTTACCTTATTTAAAATAGTCTAGCCATATAGTTATTGTGTTGAAGACTAATAGAAAATGTTTTTGATTAGTATACAAGTAAATATGTTTAGAGCAATCTAAGTTGAATCTAAAATTAAAGCTATATATAATAAGGGTTCTTAATAGATCTCTAAGCCCCCTTTTAATGCCAAACCTTACATATTATTTGGTCAAGATAAGTTACTTCTTTATATTCTAGATCCCTCATAAGTTTTTAAAATCAAACCTTGCCTAACCTCAAATTAAATTTAAAATGTGTCTGCACTTTACAAGAGTCGATAGCATCATATGTGTTTATCTTCACCACGTACAGTATACTTTAATAAATAAGATCTTCTGAAGATCCGTGGTGGTGGTGGCCGAATGTTCTAATGCTGTAGACCTACATTGTCTTTGTTCGTCAGTCATGGGCGCTTAGATTTACAATCTTCATGCCAAAATTTGCCATCACTTGATTTATTGTGATATGAAAGAATACTTATGGGTTTTATGGGCTTATCTTCTTTTTCTGCAAATGATTCCTGTACTTTTATATGGTCTAAGTCTATAACTCAAGAGTTAAAAATAATAGATTGCATGGTTTAATTACCATTAATGTTTACTTACCATTAGTGTTTCAAGCCTGTGACTGTTAATTCAACACTGTGAAAGGGTGAATCCACATTTCATCATTGATAAATTATTTGGCCATGCCAGGAATCGAACCCGTGGCCCTTAGCTTAATAGACAGCTACTCTAACGAATGAACTAAGGTGTCGCATAGATTGCAAGGTATTGTCTCTTAAGCTTCCTCGTACATTGTCTCCAACTCAAATAAGCCCCCATCATACCTCAAAGAGAAGTGTCTTGAAACGAGCCTTATTCATACGTACTATATTGTCTATTGCCTTCAATAAATTATTTATTTTAAAGTACAAATTATATCTTAAAGGTTAACAAATAAAGACCCTAGTCACTTATATGATGTTTTATTGAATTTAACAAACATTAAAATAGAGACCTATTTACATTTGGTTGTTTTCCCTCCAAAATGTACATAAGTAGCCTACATCATAGTTCCGTCGATAAATAATCCAAAACTTTCTCCCTTGATCCTGTAAAAACATACTTATTCACGATTCTGTAACAAAATCATTCATTAAGGTGGTCATTATTTCATGCCAGATAGTTTCAAAGTTCTGGTAGTACACGTACTTAAAATAACATTTTTTTCTAGTTAGCTTATAAGCATGCTATCTAAACTACTTCCAACGTTAAGGAAATTCTAAATTTGTTGTCGGTCCCACAAGTGTCCCTTTTTTGGGATAGGTAAATTCATCAATGTATTCTAATCACCCCATTAGCAATATAAAACAATCAACTATTTAAATGTTTAAGTCATAGGGAAGAAATATAAATTATAACTAACAAAAAATTTAACTCATTTCTTGTCCTAAAACAAAGCACCTTATTATCTTAACAATATCATGCCTCTTGGTGGCGTACTTAGCTAACGCCAAAACTTCGTACTAAGCTAATCTGCCCATGACGGGGGGATCACGGTTCGAATCGCACTCGGGTGAACTGAAGGTGGTTTTTACTAAATGAATTTACACTTTCTCTTTACGCAAATGCAGTTTCACTTCCTTTATATTTATCCTTCCCAAATCCTAACCCATTAGAGTAATAACTAAAGCGTATAAACCGAACGGGTAGTAAGATGCAGTGCTAGATATTAATTTTATTATTATTGTCTTGTAAGTGTTAATAAAAGAATAATATATCACACATTGATACGCATTTACATCATTATATTTTATTGTAAGGTAGAAATTATTAAAATCTGCCGATATTTGGCTATTAAAAAAATTCTACTATAATTATCGTCTCTTAGAAAAATATGAAAAGCCCTATTTCTTAGCAATGATAGCATTTGGTATTCTCTTTGCGTTCTCTCTGTTTGTCGGAAAATTAGAATGTTTCCCATGCATATTAGTCACTCATTTGTTTTTTTGTATTAACAATTATAAAAATCCTTGCCTTTATTCTATACTATATTGATATCTGAAGAGTACTATGCCTATGTCGTTTGACATCTTTACATTTTTTTCCTCGTGTGCTGCTTTATTTAAAATGTGTTTGATGATGCTTGGTAAATAACAACCTTTTATTTTGGAAACTTAAAATGTGCTTTCCCTCACTTGATAATTCATAAAAGTTATCTTTGATGGTGGGCAAAAATAAATAGGTTTACCTATCTTTCAGCAGGGATAAAAATAATTTAACCTTCTGTGACTGGCGCTGTTGCATTTTCTCAAGAGCTGTAATTTTTTTTTTTTAATTAAAGGTAATTTGGTCGGATCCCCTCCAAGTATTTCTCAATTATTTCCTGCTTCGTAGCATGACATTAAACATTAAAAAAATTATTTTCTGAGATACGGGAGTTTTAACTGGTGCCATGAGGATTGTTGTGAACATGCAACGGCGCCAGTCGTGATGTCATATTCTGGCTCATTTCCGCCGTGTGTTTGCTGTATAGTTCATGCAAGTTTTATCACGTTGGTTTAGTTTGCTGTATTTGTTATTCACGTACGATCGCTGCTAAACATAAAAATACGAACTGAAGGAATTAACTCAAGGAAGAAAAATCTGTTTTTTTAAAAAAATGTAAATAACTCTTTGAAATTATCTTTTCTGTAATGTGTTTTTCTGTTAAAAGTACGTCCTAATTGAAACTTATATTTTATGATTGTTAAATATTTTCTAAATTAAGTTACAAAGTTTTAGATGATGTACCATGTACTAATTTTTGTTTCCATGTTTTTGTAACAGTTTCACTTTATTGTAACTTTCTCTCTTTTTAATAAAAATTATATAAATACTATATTATTCAAATATTTATTTAATAATATTGCTTCATTAATAGGTACTATGTATTAAATTATGTAGGATATTATAAAAGGTTGCAAAAATGCAACGGTGCCAGTCCTCATGTTATTTATTTCACGCCAGTTTCCTAAGTTTAATGTCTGTCGTAATCTGTGGAAAATCGCATTTAATCATTCAAAAAGTGTGCCCTGTTGATAGGTGATTCTAAGTTTTTATGTCTCTTAGTAAAAGTAAAAAGTACAAATATTTTTTGGGGGGTTGGAAAAGTGGGGCCTAATAAGGAGATATGGGGGTAGGTGAAGGAAAACATGAACTGTACAATGGGTGGTGAAATAAGTAAAACTCGTTTTGGGTTTTCCTATCTACGACGTATTCTTGTGGACATAGAAAATTGTTTAGGCTTTAGGCGAATAAGAGATAGAGAAGGAACGGAGTAATTAATTTACCAAATTATCACGTCGCTGAGTAAACACCATTTCGTCCAATCGCCACGGATTTCACTTCACCCTTTCCCCCTTCCCCATTTCTTCTTTATTATTTCCTCTCGTCCGTCGTTTCTTCTTTCAGTACGCCCCTAACCCGATTCTTGCGTTACTTAATGCATCATGAATATTCATGATGAAATGCTTACGAACTCCAGTGAAAAGATGGATATATACATATATCAACTAGATGAAAAAAAAATCCAAATGGGCTCTTGTTTTGAAATGTTGGATGGGTTCTATCGAATTCCTATTTGGATTAAAAGTTTTTTTAATATATATTTTAAATTTTAATCTTAATGTTTCTATTATACCATATATATCCATGCTCTTATGGTTTAAGGGTCCTAAAATATATTTGACTAGACAATCATTACATCATCGAGGGACATGCTAACTAAACGTAAAGCACGTTTAGGCTGGTGTTTCAGTGAAGGGGAGGTTGGGGTGTGAATTACAAGTATGTGTACCGAGGTTGGTTATTTCTACATAGATTCCCACTCTCCCTCCACGCATATGATAAATTATTTCTTCTTAGTTTTATCCTCATAATTGCAGCACTATATTCATTTTCCCATCCCCATCTCCCTAACCGCCAAGGCTATACTTTTTTATAGCGCCGCATCTTACCACCCATTCGAGATGTACTCATATGCAGCCTACTAATTACGCTAGTGTGATAAGGATGTGAAATGTTGAATTTAGAGTAAATGTACTGGCATTTTCGTGTAGGAAGATTGGAAAAAACTATTTTGAATAAACCCCCTTAAGTATATCTTACCGGGATTCAAGCCACAATCTTCCAAACATCGGCAGGCCAGTATATTACGAGAGTGACTCTTTAGACCATGCGGCCACTGAAGTAGATTATATGTATCTAATAATGTTTTTATCGATGTTTCGAGAAAGTTGATCATTGGTAGTTTTTAAAATGTATCTTTTACTATTTGTGGTATAAATTATAATATATATTTCTATTCCTAGGATCTATATATTTATATTCATAGTACATGTGTGTGTGTGTTACCAATACATATAAACATTTAATATTATTAAATATAAACTCTTCAATATTACAAGTGCAGACTTTGCCAACGACATCTCTGCGAATTAAAACCACCTTTCGAAGTAAATTAGGATCTACCACTCATAATTGAAAAGTGACACCCTCTCCTTACTTAAGTTGACAACAAATTCCCTCTTTACATGACATGGCGCATATTATTAGGTCTACTGCTGTTTCATAGCTGACATTATTTAAAGTAAGCCAATGGGGAATATGTAAGATTAAGTAAATCCTATTTGGTGTCACCTTCTACAATGATACTAATATATGAGATGTGTTGGGAGTATAGATACATTCCAAAAATACTAGATCTTCACACACGTAAGTATAGGCTATGTAAGACTATGTAATATACAACTGTATAAATTAATAAACACTAATAAAATAGTAAAATCTTATCAATTTTGGGTGTAAAAATTATGTTTGTATTTTCTCAAAGCCATTCCTAAGAAAGTTGGACTGTATATAAGTAGTATTATATATTTCTTATGTGTTTCACTTTACCTTTGTCAAAGGTGCTAAGGCAGTCGTATATTATTCATTAGTAAGTACTTACTTACTTTATGACACTAGGAACTCTAAAGTTAATTGCTGCACTTACAAAAGTAAGCCACCTACCCCTATCTTAGTCTAGTCCTATCCACTCTATCTCATTACTACCTATCCCTATCTTGGGATAGTCCTATCCAGTCCATCTCATTACAACCTATCCCTATCTTGAGCTATTTCTATCCAATCCTCCTCATTACACTCTGTCCCTATATTGAGCTAGTCTTATCCAGACTATCTCATTTCACCCTATCTCTATCTTGAGCAGTTCTATCCAGTCCCCCTCATTACGCTCTATCCCTATCTTGGGCTAGTCCTATCCACTCAATCTCATTACAACCTATCGCTATATTGGGCTAGTTATGTCCAATCCTCCTCATTACAACCTACCCCTATCTTTGGCTAGTCCTATCCAGTATATCTCGTTACAGCCTATCCCTATCTTGAGCTAGTTCTATCCAGTCCCCCTCATTACACTATATCCCTATCTTGGGCTATTCCTATCCAGTCCATCTCGTTACACCCTATCCCTATATTCAGCTAGTTATATCCAGTCCCCCTCATTACAACCTACCCCTATCTTGGGCTAGTCCTATCCAGTCCATCTCATTACAACCTATCCCTATCTTGAGCTAGTTCTATCCAATCCCTTCATTACACTCTATCCCTATCTTGGGCTATTCCTATCCAGTCCATCTCGTTACACCCTATCCCTATCTTGAGCTAGTTCTATCCAGTCCCCCTCATTACACTCTATCCCTATCTTGGGCTATTCCTATCCAGTCCATCTCATTACACCTTATCCCTATCTTGAGCTAGTTCTATCCAGTCCATATTGTTACACCCTATTCCTATCTTGAGCTAGTCCTATCCATTCCTTATCATTACACCCTATCCCTATCTTGAGCTAGTTCAGTCCCCCTCATTACACTCTATCCCTATCTTGAGCTAGTCCTATCCAGTCCATCTCATTACACCCTATCTCTATCTTGAGCTAGTTCTATCCAGTCCACCTCATTACACCCTATCCCTAGCTTGAGCTAGTTCTAGCCTATCAACCTGATTATACCCTATCCTTATCTTGAGCTAGCTCTGTCCAGTCCACCATATTACAGCATTTCTCTTTCAGGGCCATTCTAATGGTATCCTCACATCTGCGTTTAGATCTTTCCAATGATCTCTTCCCATTGGGTTTGCCAATCAAAACCCTGAATACGGTACTAGATTCTCCCAGTCACGCTGCATGTCCTGCCCACTGTAATCTGTGAGATTGAATTACCCTAACAAAGGCTTGTGATGAGTAAGTTCACTATAGTTATTAACGACTTATTCTAAGTAATAGGGATGATAAGGTTGGTTAAAGGCCTTGCACCCCAAGTAGCATAGGCATATGATTAGAGAACCACAGTGTTAGATAACATTTGGAATACCATCCCCAGTGCACCCAGTTGATATGCCAGCCTTTTGGAAATATAGCCAAGGAGGAAACTCAGCTTTGGACCAGCAGCTTATAATGTTTTTTTTATTATTTTGCCCAGTATAATTATTATTTTAAATACCTGTATATCTTTAATTTTTATTTCATATTTCTTAAAGTAAAATTAATGTGAGAATAATTGTAGGAAAATAAATTAAATAAAACTAGCTTAATGTTTAAGTGTGGGTTAAAGCAGAAACTTTAATTTCATCTTAAATTATCTTTAAATGTATACTTATTTCCTCATTCAGGTTGCTATATGGTACAGCACCGATACGTGTTGCAGACGTTTATAAATCCCGCATAGTTAAAGAAGTTTATTAATTTTTTTAAATATAATTTTCAACAAAATTCAGGCGAAAACTATCAACAGATTTCTGACCAGTTAAAATAAATTTTTAGTTTTAAAGCTTGGAAAAAGTTCAAAGACGCTTACATGAAAATGTGTATTTATAAGAATAAAATAAAGGTTAGAATCCTAGATCTATTCTTCCTCTATTAAATAAAGTCATGTTTTGGTAGGGTCACGACAGAGGATTTTATGATAAAATGGGATTGTTTAAAAGAGTTTAATGTGGGCTATCACAAATTTTTTTAGACTCTTTAAGCTTAATATTTAAACTTTTTCTTCTTCTTAGCACCGCTTCTTACTACCCGTTCGGTTATATGCTTATGAACTATCTACGTCAAGAGTTTTATGGATTATAAAGGCTACATTTAGAGGAAGTGTGCCCACATTTGTGTGAAGGGAGAGTGGAAAACCATTTTAGAAAAACCACTCTCAGTACACCCAACCAAGATTCGAACATCGATCTCCCCACCATTGGCCGTCTTGTCTGACATGAGAGTAGGGCGTTAGACCACGCGGCCACTGAAGTCGGATTTTAAACTTTTTAATTGGTTAGCACTTTTGTCTACATTTTGGTGGCAACAATATTAAAAAATATCAAACCGCTTCATAAATATTCCAGTACTCGTATTTCTAATCGTCTGCAACCCTTCTCAGTGCTCTCCCATTTAGCACCCTTAAGATCCTTTTTATTTTACATCCACTTTGGTGGCCACATGGTTTAAGACACTACTCTCACAATAGAATATATTGCCGAAGATGGAGAGATTGGGGCTTGATCACGGTCGGGTGTGCTGAGAGGGTTTTTTCCTAAATGGTTTTACACTCTCCCTCCACGCAAGTGCAGGTACACTAAATCTTTATTCAACCTTCCTAATCCCTAGCACATTACGTAGCTAGTACATAGGCGTATATCCTGAACGGGTAGTAAGATATGGTGCTAAAAAAAGAAAGTTATTTTATAGTTACGTTACAACATTAAGTATAGGCCTACAATCTATTTAAATAGCTCTAGCCTCTGACTTGCCAACCGTATTTAACTAACTAGATAGGGTTGTGAAATGACACATTAAATATTCCTAATATTCGTGTTATTTCTAAATACACTCTGGTGTCCCTATCCACTTACATCAAATGACATTATCAAAGCATAGGGTATCCTGAATAATTTACTTTTCACATTTGACTTGGATTGGTAGTCGTATAGTTTAAAACTTAACTCTCGCTAAATACTAAATTGCCCGTTACGTTGAAAACAGGATTATAAATCCAGTCGGGTGTACTGATGGTGGTAAATTATTTCCCCCACCATGAATTGGTTGGTAAGTTTACATTTCCTTTAAATTCTACATTCCTCACACCTACCCCATTAGTGTAAAAATAAGGATGACCCAAACGACTAGTAGGACAGTGCATAAATAAATTAATACAAAAGTGTTTTCTCATCTCATTTCTTTTCCCACTCTACTTACCCATTTGACTTTAATATTATCCCTATTTTATTGTTCCCATCTTTGTCCAATTCCTTACCCTCCTATTTGTCCTATTTTAAATGTGTGGTTCCTATCAAGCCGTTTACTTTCCCTAATGTAGTTTTTATGGCTTCATTTGTGTGCATTATGTCATAATTTCCTTATTTTTTAGGGGTAGAAGGATGAGGCCTTGTCCTCAGGTGATGAGGGATAAGTAGCCCTAAAGGTAATATAATACTACTCTAACGATCATTCAGCTATCTTCTCGCAGTGAAATCCACAGAAAAACTAAATAGGAGACCACCCTAAACCACCTTTCCTCCTGTGTTATTAAAATTTTATTGAACTTGATTGGCGCAATTAATATGCCAAAGGTCGTTCATTCATATATATTATCAACACCGACAGTAACAACATTAAATTACAGCAAGTCAAATTTGAACAAATGGCCCCTGCATCAGTATCATATACTTGAGTGACTTTTAAAAAATAGGTTTAAATAACGATATAAGCATTATTGTAAGTTTTAAATTACTCTAAGTATCACGAGCTTCATATGATAAATTTTTGTTTCGGATTAATATTATAAGAGCTTTAAATCATAAATAAGCTATAACCATAGCACTAGTTTGGATTTAGTCTATACATACGGTACAAGCAGCACATTAAGTTTTAAATCAGCACATATATTTTAAAGCAGCCCTTAGCATCAAACTCTGTTGATATTTTCTATCTCAGTTTGGAAATAATTTGGCAGCCCAAATAATATAAAACCTTTTGAAGAAGTACGTTCACAAAATTTTCAAAACTAATGATGTAGTTGTCGGAAGTTTCACATTAAAAATTAAAATTCGTATATATGTTTTATATATTATATAAGAGTCAAGCTTTGAAGTAAGCCTTAGTTCTTACAACTTTACTTTATCAGGGAACCTCTTTAACAGATGTGGTTACTGGAATAACGACATTCCCGCTTTCTGGTACCATAAACGATGCCAGTGGTTCTTAACCTTCCGTTACTCGTGGCCCCCTAAATATCCTAAAATATTTTCACGGCCCCCTAGTTTTTGCTAACATATCAATCATTAAGATATATTCTAGAATAGTGGTTTTATTTACTAATTATACTATCAACAAATAAAAAAGTAGATTAACTTACCTTAATGTATTTAATGGGACCTCTGCTGTCCAACACTTTCCACTAATTTTTCTATTCTTGTTTCAATTGTATTTCTAAATGCTATTCGCATGCAGGAATTGATTCGGATTCTATTTCTCTGCTGTGTTTTAATATTTACCACTTTTCACATAAATAAGTAGAAACAAATGGCAGCAAATTTTTAATGGTGATGATAAACAGATAGGGATTATTTGTACTGTCCGTGATTCTATTATCCGTGCTTGCCCTCCATTACCCCATAAAATCGAGTCTTTTGTACATAAACATGATAAGGATAATCGAATTCTTTCTTTCAAAACGTAAAATTGAAGGTAATTGACTTCAGTTATAAGCAAATAATATTTTTAATTTTTTTTTCGCGGTCCCCCCGGTTAATAATCACTGGTGTAGACGATGTCACCTCCATAGGGTTCAATATCATGACATCAGATGACTCTTGGAAGTAGTCGTGATGATGGCGGTGGTCCTAAAGGTGTCCCGAAAACATCACCACAAAGTCACCTTTATATAAATTGTACACAGTACAAACCAGGTTACACTAATACGTTTCCTCTATTATCCCGTATGTATTCTACTGCACATAAGATGGGACGTACCCGCCTCGGTGGCGTAGTTGGCTAACGCGCCAGTCGTGTTGAGCCAGACCACCGAGGACGGGGAGATCGAGGTTCGAATCTCGGTCGGGTGAACTGGGGGTGGTTTTTCCTAAATGGTTTTCCACTCTCCCTCCACGCAAATGCGGGTTCACTTCCTCTAAATTCAACCCTCCCAATTCCTGATCCATTAGAGTAATTAGTACTTAGGCGTATAACCCGAATGGGTAGTAAGACGGGGTGCTAAATATTAAAAAAAGATGGGACGTGATATGAGCTGGTGTGTGGAAGGGGGGGCGGGGTTGCGGGTGAGTCCGTGTTTATTCGTGTTCTTCGTACGCACATTTCATTCTTTTATAATATATAGCATTTGAATTTGTCGAATGTGTTGATGTAGACCTTTTTGTTTAATGTGAACGAAGCTGTGGCAAATGCTAGTATTATAATATAGATTACTTCAGTAGCAAAGCTTAAGTTAATTATACAAACACGGTACTCTAAACAGTTCTTAAAAGGATTTGAGAATAAATTTAACTCATTATTAAAATATTTTGACGAATTTCAAAATGCCAATGGAGAAAACGTTTTGGCTTTAGAGGGTCGTGGAAATGGTTGCTAGAATTTAATGGATATTTGGCGAAGCTTCGTAAGAAATGGGAGTGTCTCAAGAAGTTTGCCTACTCAAATAATGATTTCATGGTAGTTAGAGGCAATCCCTCACCGTTTAGGCCTAATCAAGGTAAAAAATATATACTTCTACACCAAATTTCCTCAAATAGATCACTTTTATTACTTAATTACCCTTAAACTTATAGGTAATAGTAGAGTGTGAATGTATCTCACATTGTTGGTCGAATTGTTTTAAGCGTGACCCTCGTTTTAGACTGGATTAATGGTGACAGGGAGATAAGGTTTCTGATCCCAGTCGACAGGTGTACTAAGGAAGTTTTTTTTATTAATAGTAGTTCCCACACTACCTTCACGCAAATGAGGGAACAGTTCTCATAAAACTATACCTGTCAAGCTACACGCATGTAAAATGATAGACCTAATCTAATGGGGTATATATGAGGAAGAAAGCATTTTAAAGATAATCTAACAGTATTTGAGTGGAAGGAGAGTGGGAAACCAATTAGGAGAAACCACCATCAGTAGACCCGGCCGGGATTCGAACCCCGATCTCTCCGTCATCAGCAGGACAGTCTAACACGAGATTGACACCTTAGACGGTTCGGCCACTGGAGCGGGTATCATTCCTAGTCTTTTTACGTAATTAATAGGCCTATATGCGTACAACTTGTGTAACTGCTAAAACGTAGTGAGTATATAATACCTGGATGGAAACACATTACAGAACATACAGAACATACCTACACATCAATCAATAAAAATATGGGTGCACACAATGTCCTC
>CABFWB010000525.1:121823-134565 GCA_902151455.1 Timema bartmani
CACCCTATTCGGTGGATGATTGGTCTAAGGCACTACTCTCGCAGTAGACTAGAATGCCGATGCTGGAGAGATCAAGGCTCAAATCTAAGTCGGGTTTACTCAGGGTGGTATTTCCAAAATGTTTTTTCACTCTACTTCTACATAAATGCGGGTACACTTTATTTAAATATAACCTTCCCTATTCAGTAAACCATTATTATTAAAATAATCGTTGATATTTCTATGTTTAGGATATTAAACCAATCTTTGCAACTGAAGAAATATCTTATTTTTTGGGGTAGAAAAAAGTTTTTTTTTAAAGCTGCCTCAATACATAATTTTACTCAAGGATCACCTTAATCCTTCGGCATTTCATGGAATGTTGCAAGAGTACGCAGAGGTTCTTAAAACTGTAACTATGTTATGATCTCCCCCACTCGCTTCCCATTTGACCAATCGTACATAGGCTAGTCTGATCTATGTATTTCACTTGGAATATATTTCCATTGAGTTCAATGAGTGTTCTACAGAGTGAATGGAACAATTCACAGGTACGATTTCAGCTAACACTGTAGCGTATAGCGTCACTGTCGAGATATAACCTACTGGACTTCTGATGACAGGGAGATCGGTGTTCGTATCCCAGTTGGGTGTCCTGAAGCATGTTTTTCTTTAAGGGATTTCCACTCTTCCTCCACGCAAATGTGGATACACTCCATCTATGTTCAACCTTCCTCATCCTTAATAAACTAGCGCAATTAGTAGATACATATAAGTAAACCCGAATGGTTAGTAAGATGCATTGCTAAAAAAAACTAGCTTTGCTTACCCTGGAAACTCTCCACGTCACGCTACGTCTTTGAACATAAATTCTAAACTGTAAGGGAATCAATCCTGTAAATGTTAATCAATTTCTAATATATCTGTACACACATGTTTGACAGCTGCCTTTAATTAAAAGCAAAGGTATCGGAGGCCATGTCCTGGATTTGTATCGACATGTCACCGACTGGAGGAATGTCAATATTTCCGTGCTCCTAGAGACTTCTAGTGGGGACAACCCACACTAACGGAACACCTTGGAAACCATTTTGTTTCGGTGGACTGCCAGAAGGTCGCTAGCTGTCGGTGTGGGAGAAACTCGGCGCATGCTCATTGGTCGGGATTCCAGAAGGGAAACCCCTCCCCCTTCGGGGATTTTCAATCTTTTTTTTTTAATGTTTCTCTTCTTTCCGCTCTGCAAGGTTGTTGTCCCCCCTTTCCCTCCTCCAACCCTATTTTACCGCCCCACACAAACTATAGAAAAAAATTAAATTCGGATTTTTTTTATTGTTGTTGTTGTACTATAGAAAAGGAACGTGTGTGTCGAGCTAGGTGAGGTTTCTATTGTTTGTGATAAGTGCAAGGAGCAAGCGTCACCGCCAAGAATCTACTCTGGAACAAGAGTGTACTAAGTGTATTTCCCAATATCGTGGCGAGGAGTGTCGCCAGGATAGGCAAAGTTAGTCTAAAATGAAACTGTTAATGATCCCATCACTCTTTATAACACTCATTGAATAGCTATCAAAGGAAAATATTATCCCATATGAGTTATATAAAGCAGAGCCTCCATATGATTAGTCAAATGGGGAACCAAGTGGGCGTTTTAACATACTATCACAGGTGTGGGTTTAATAAGTTCTGCTTATCCTGACTACATTCCACGACATTCCAAATGTATTTATGGTTCTTGTGGGAAAACTTGGGATATTTTGGTTCAATCTCTTCTTGAAAATGTTTCTAATCTGTAAAGACGGGAATTTTTTTTTACTTTCTCTATGTGTCACTATCCTCCAGGGTGTTTCGTATTTTAATAACGCTAGTGGGCTTGAGACGGGGTTGGCTCATACCTTTTTGCCGTCCTTAATAAAGCTTGAAAATGCTGCCCTTCTCTATTAAGAAATTTAAAAAAATCTCATGATTCCTGTATTTATAAATTAAGAAATATGCGTATAGCCCGTACGCAGGCGCGAATTCAGGAGGGGCTCAAAGGGTCAGTTGACCCCCCTGTGAAAGTTAGAAAATTAATATAAAAAACAAAATTGAAGTTCACATTTTAGAAATAGAAATACAACACAGATAAATTATACAGTTTTTTTTAAAATCTTTTTACGTGCAGACACCTCTTAAGCCAGGTCCACATGTGCGTTATTCGTCCACGTTTAATCAATGCCCGATGTGACTCACGCAAGTGTGGAAAAAATATTCGTTTCCGTGTATGTATATTTGTCGTGCATAGCGAGTAACGAACATTGTTCAACATAGAGACGGTATACTAGCACACATGAAAGAAGACTAATAATCGCCTGAGAGCAGTTCATCCACGAATACCGAAAAAGAGTATGTGTGGACAGCAGGAGCGGCTGAACTGTGTGGGACTCTGCACCCCTGGAAATAATTTTCCTCTCAATGGAATAAATTCCCCTCTAGATATATTTAAAATCCTCTGATATTTTCAAATATGAAGCTGAAAGAGGGCCTTAAATCAAACTCCAAATGACTTCTAGATGCATTTTATTGCCAAAAATTTGCCGGAGAAGACCACATCAAATAATTACTAGACTAAAGGCATCTCACTGGCAGAAGAAGTCAGGGGAGGAAAGCTCTAAATAGCTACCAAGGTCACCCAAATTTCAAAACTGTATAGTGGAGGACAATTCCAAATAGCTACTAGATACATGTGATTTTGAAGAATTTTCAGGCGAGGACCACTCCAAATAGTCTTGTTTCTGAAATAATTCAATTTTCAAAATTTTGTTTGTGGAAGAACACTTCAAAAATTATCTTCAAGAGGTATCTAACTATCCTAAGATATTAAGGTGAGGATCACTCTAAATAGCTTCGAGGAGCATCCAAATTAAAAAAAAAATCTAGGTGAGGAACAATTTAAATAGCTTATAAAAGAATCTAATTAAAAAAAATATCAAGGCGAAGACTAAAATACTCATAGCTTCTAGACTGAACCATTTTTCAAAAAATTGTTGAAGGAGGGCCACTCCAAATATTTTATAAAAACTAACTGATTTAAAAAAAATGGAGAGGATGGCCATGGTTTAAAACATACATAAGATCAAATAAGAATGAGAAACTATTAAATGACTTGAAACAGAAATCTAACATTGTAAGGAACTATGTTATCTATAATTATGACCCCCATATAAAAATTATCTGGACCCGCCCCTGGCTTGCAGGGGAGATATTAATTATGTATAATATTATTAATATCACTATTAGTTGCAGGGGAGATGTTAATGGTATTTACAATTATTAATATCACCATTAGTTGCAGGAGAGATGTTAATGATGTATACAATTATTAATATCACCATTAGTTGGAAGGGAGATGTTAATGATTTATACAATTATTAATGCTTCATTAGTTGCAAGTGAGATTTTAATGGTATATACAATTATTAATATCACCATTAGTTGCAGGGGAGATTTTAATGGTAGGTATATACAATTAATAATATCACCATTAGTTGCAGGGGAGATATTAATGCTATATACAATTATTAATATCACCATTAGTTACAGGGGAGATGTTAATTTTATATACAATTATTAATATCACCATTAGTTGCAAGGGAGATGTTATGATTTATACAATTATTAATATCGCATTAGCTGCAGGGTAGATGTTAATGGTATACACAATTATTAATATAAACATTAGTAGCAAGGGGATGTTTAAGTTGGATGCAATTACTAATATTAACATAGTTGAGGGGGAATATTAATGATTTATATGAAACTATTAACATCACCATTAGATGCAGGCAGGCGTGGATTCTTAGTGGGTAGCGGGGGAGATGGTGGCCAACGAACCAGTTGATTATAGCTAATTTGCTTTTAAAGTTTTTAATTATTGCTTCTAAAACAAGGTCATTCACAGGGCGATAGAGGAGGGCTCAAATCTCCATAGCTTCAGAAACTTGACAGAAAAAATGATTAATGTGCTTTGTTTTACTGCTTAAAATACACGGAAATAAAAGTGCAAATATACATGGTTATTAATGAAGACATTTTCAAATATTTAAGTAAATCATTTTAAGGTTATTTTAGCTTTTGAACGCAGGTAATATTTGTACTTAATTCACTAGAGAAACTAAAAACCAAAAAAATTATGGAAATTTTGACAAAATAGCCAACAAAGTGGCCACTACTAAATAAAAGTTCTTTTTTTTAGTACTGTGTCTTACTACCCATTCAAGTGGTATGCATAGGCTTTGTTTAAATTACGCTAATATATTAGGAATGAAGAAATTTGAATTTAGAGGAAGTGTAACCACATTTGAGAGGAAGTAGATTCTAACGACTGGGATTCGAGCCCCGACCTCCCTATCAACAGCATTCTAGTTTATTGCAAGAACGACGCGTTATGTAATTTTACCTCCAAATCAGGTGTTTTCATTAATGTTTTGTGAAAAGTAACTTAAATGTTACAAGCAAAAATAAAAATTGTTACCAAAATATTGTATTTACAGACATAAATTAAAAATCTTAACCATTTCTTAAAACAGCCCATCTTTAGAATACACTCATTTAAAATAACTTTCAATCAAACTTTTAAAATAAACTAAGATATTTCAGTTTACTTTTGTTTAAAAAAACAAGAAAATCAGTGTTCAATATACTAGTGTCAACCTTGGTGGTCTTGGAGCAAAGTGCTCGCATCAGGACCAAATATTCGTGGGTTCAAACCTAGAAAAGGTCGACGGATTTTCCTTGAGCGATAAAAATCCGTAGCACAACTACCTTCGGAGGGAAAGTAAAGCCATCAGTCCCATGTCGATTGTGGCATGTAAAACAACTCTGAAAGTTATGTGAACATACCTTTCCCTACAAAATGGGTACCTAGGTCCTTTCTCTCTCACTCATAGAAATTCTCATGTGCTGATATAATCAGTCGGTTCAGAAGGTGCACGTTAAATACCTCAAATAAATAAAATTAATTAATAAAAAATTACTAATGTGTGGTCCAACCTCTTGGTTCAGTCGGTAGCGTGTAACCTATGTATACTGAACTAATGGTCCCTAGTTCGATTCCTGGCATGGCTGAAAAATTCATCATTGGTGAAATGTGAGTTTCCCCTTTCACGGTGATGAATTAACAGCAGCGGGGCTGAGTGTTCTATCTGTTATAGATTTAGGTTAGTTTTATAGGTCATATGCTTATATTATAAGTCTGTTCAGAAAGTGAACGTTAAATTCCTCAAATAAATGAAAAAAAATTAATGTGAGTACTGGCTTCTATTTTGCACATTTGCACATGCGTTTGTACTTAAACATCAATGAAAACTATATAAGCCTACTGTGCTAATACCAAATTTCGCGCAAGATTTTATTATAGCAGCTTCTTTGGCTAAAAGTCACCATTAGACTACAGTTGGTCGTAAACATGATAATAGTCCACTTGAACTTAATTGATTACGGAATTAAGTACGGGAACATTGCTCATTGTGATTAAGGGGTCACTAGCACCTTGGACCGCATTTATTGATGATCCCTCGTAACCACACCCAATTTCATACCACGTTACGACTAAGTAACCTTGACCTACTCGCATCGGTGGGCACACTGTCTAAATGTCAAGCCCATTTAGTATGGTTTAGCAATGAAGGGGAGTCCAGGGTTCAAAGCCCATCCGTGTGTACAGAATTTTTTTTTTAATGGTCTCCTCTAACTCCCCACCAATATGGGCACATTTCCTCCATAACACTACCTTTCTTATCTTCACACCAATATCGGGATATTACTCATGTCATGTTAGTTTAGAAACATATTATTTATAGTAATAATAATAAAACCGCTTTGGTGGCCGCATGGTCTCAGGCACCACTCTCTTAATAGACTATATTACCGATGACGGGAAGATTTGTGGTTCGATCCCAGTCGTGTGTACTGAGGGTGGTTTTTCCAAATGTTTTCCCACTCTCTCTCCATGCAACTACGGGCACACTTCCTCTAAATTCATCCTTCCTCATCCCTAACCCATTAGCGTAGTTATTACATAAGCGTATAACCTGAATGGGTGGTAAGACGCGGTGCTAAAACAATATATAAATAGGGCCTATATGACTTGAATAAAAAACTGATCCAGGCCACAGGTTGGAAACAGTAATGGGTATATATATATATATGTGTAATATATATGTGTAATATATATGTATATATATATATATGTGTGTGTGTGTGTGTGTGTCTATGGAAAATATTTCATTTCTTATTTGAGATAAGAAGGGCATTTCGCTTTTATAATAATTTTATAAACCCTTGAAATAAAACTCAAAAGTCATCAGTTTTCCATATTGAGACACTTTAAGTCTTTTAAATGATTGCCAATTGATTATTTCACTTTCTCTCATAATAATTACAATATTTTTTTTAAACCCACACCTGTGATCGAATTTTCTATGACATCATTTTGGTTATAAACAAGACTGCCGTTGACGAAGAAATCAGGATTTGATTCCTTGTCAAGTGTAGGCCTACTGAAAATAGATTTTCCTAAATGGTTTATCACACTCCCTCCACGCAAGTATGGGTATATTTCTTCTAACTTATACCTTTCTCATCCCTACCCTATTAATATCAATATAAGGTCTAATCTAATACCGTGAGTAAAAAAATAATCTTAAGTTTAGATCAAGTCTTGACATCTCTTCAGTTTAAAAATATGATTGTTTAAGGCCAAGCGTACAGCTCGTGCGAATGAATATTAGGTTAGGACACTGGGTGAAAAATATTGATCTGACCAAGACTTGATATGGTAAAGCTACCAGAGCCGGTTACTCAACGTATTGATATCAATCACAGTATGGAGCCGATGATATGATAAATTATATCTCAAGCGATAATGAAAAGTGTCTAGTAATGGAATCAGAATAATTCTACCAACTTTAGTTTCTGTGAAATTTAGTAGGCTAATCTATATTCAGCCAATTTTTTTCAAAATATTTATTGATTTCCAAATAAAACTTTTTTTTTGTAAGCGTTTTAATACATTTAATATATTATCCATAAATCAAACACAGGTTTCTAAATATTGACCATTTTAGTGATTTTTAAAAATTTTAATTCCCTACTATATTAGGCCTACACGTGAAAAATTGTTATTTTTATAATTTACATTATGAAATACCATGGGCCTAACTAACTACCCTAAACTGTCTTGGCTGATGGCATTCGGGGGTTAAGCCCCCCCCTCCCCCCCCAGAGACCCTAAAAAGTGTTCTTTGCAGTGGCGTCTGTCTGTGTGTCTTTTTAACCCCAAAATTAAGAGTAGTCTAGTAAAAAGTGGAAAGAGAAAGAATTGATTTTCTAAAAATCGGCTCTAACGATTTTGATTAAAATTCGTATCCAGGTGTTGTTTAAGATTATAAATAGACTGGATATTTTCATTTTCCCATGAAAATTACTTTTAGGGTAATCTACAGAAGCGGAGATTTTCGTATCCCCGCAACTATTTGAGATACAAAATGAATTATTATTGCAAATTTGCAATACTATTAAAAAACTTTTATACGAAATATATCTTACTAATATTATAAATGCGAAAGTTTGAGTGTTTGGATGTTTGTTACTCAATCGCGCAAAAATTACTGAACAGATTCGAATGAAACTTGGTACGTAGGTAGAGTATGTCCTGGAATAACATATAGGACTATTCCCAAACTTTGATTTTACATAAATTTTACAATACTAATGTTTAAACTTTTCGTATATTAGAGATATATTGTGATTTTAATTTTACGAGTAAATATGAATGTGATTATAATTAAAATGTTAAAGTAAAGATAGCACTATACGGACATATTATTTACAGCTAGAGCTGAGAAAAACGCATAGATATTTGAAAAAAATAAAGTTTGATTTACGACCAAAACAGTTTAGTTAAAAAATAAAAGATTTTATCAATTATTGTGGGCGAAGCCGTGACGGGTAAAGACTAGTATTTTTATAAAACCAACAGTTTCTGAGATATTGGCAACTATATTAATGCAATTTTGTGAACTTTATTTAGTTGTAAAGAGATACTACTTAAGTCTTAACGCAATAGTTCTCTAATTCCATAGAGTAAGAAATAAGTTAGTCTCTCAAAAAGTGTTTGTTCGTTTTCATTCAACCTCTTAGGGGAAATGTTTGTACAGCAATGATCTATCATCTATCATTTTAGATTCAATAGTAAATATTTAGCTATTTTTTTGGTCAAAATATATAAATGAGGAATTTAATAGCAATGCGATAACCATAAATGTGAAACCCCTAATAGAATGTCGAAAATTTTAAACTAGAAGTCGACATTTTAATACGAAGTGGAATTATGTGGAATGGAGTTATTCAGATTTCGAACAATTGAACTTTAACTCCACTCTATAGTATAGCTAGTTATTTCTCATTTTAAATCAAAATTTAACCACTAAGCCATACTAACACGTTATGTGTGTGGTATTATTCATAGATTTTGTTTATAGCAAGTTATTTAAAATTATTCTGTTTTAAAGAGCTTTATTTATTATTAATCATTGAAATAGTAATAGTAAAAATGATAAAATAAATTTAAACTAAACAAGGTTTGTGCAACAACGTGAGAGGCTCACAACTTAAATTTGGGTACTTTAATTAATGCCTATTTTCACCACTTTAATACTTAATGTGATTGTCTTAAATCTTAATATTACCAATAACAATTTTAAAAATGAACTCTGGTTAGTGAGATAGTATTACGTGCCAATAAAATTAGTAGTGACTTTAGCATTGATTTAATTGATTTAATTTCTTGAATGGGGTGCAAACCCCCATACCCCGTTTTGGATCCGCCCCTGCTACAGCAATGATCTCTCTCTCTCGTTTTAGACTCAATAGTCAATAAGTACCTGTTTTATTGGTCAAAATTTATAAAATAGAGGTTTAGTAGCAATGCGATAACCATAAGAAATTCATATCTAATAAAATGCCGAACATTTTTAAGCGAAAGTCAAAATTTTAATACGAAGTGTTGAACCATGGGGACGCAATATCAATATTTTTTATTAGTCTAAATATACAAATGAAGACGTTAATTTAAAAAAAATATAATTATAAAATTCAAAACTATTAATCAAAAAAGTTTTAAGTATGTATAACGCAATTTGTTCTTGGGCTCGCTAGTGTATATTATATTAGGAAATTTGAGTAAATATCTCAATTTCTTAACAATAGAGCGAGAAAGTCCGTGTGGAGTTCCGTACCATTTATTTGTATTCATTTTCTAGCTTTCACATGGGAGGTCAACTGACCCTTTGTTTTCCCCCTCCCCCCACGAATCCACACCTGCCTGCAACTAATGATGATATTAATAATTGTATACATCATTAACATCTCTCCTGCAACTAATGGTAATATTAATAATTGTATATAACATTAATATCTACCCTGCTTCTGATGTTGATATTAGTATGCATAAGTTGAAAGGGCGATATTAATGCTATATATAATAATTAATATCAACATAAATTTCAGGGGAGATTTTAATGCTAAATACAATTGGGCCTATTGGTATCACCATTAGTTGAAAAGGAAGTGTCAATGTTGTATACAATCATTAATATCACCATTAGATACAGGGAAGATGTGATTTTTATATACAATTATTAATATCACCAAGTCTATAACATAAACCTCCCTCTGCTATTTATGTTGATAATAGCATTGCATATAACATTAATGTATTTCCTGTAACCAATGGTGATATTAATAATTGAATATAACATTAATATCTCTCCTGCAATCAATGCAAATAATTGCATATAGAATTAATATCTACCCGACTTCTAATGTTGATAATTGTGTATAACTTTAATAACTCCCCTGCAACCGATGGTGATGTTAATAATTCCACACAACATGCATGCACCTTGAGAGGGATACACAGTAATTGCCCTTGAACAAATAAAAATATATAAAATAATTACATAAAAGTTGTATTTGTTTCAGATAAGCTCAAACTAACCACGCAGTCAGCAGTATTTTTATTTGCTCAACTTGAAATGAAATATAGGAGAAATGAAACTCAAATTTACTAAACCTTCAAAAACAAGTTACGACTAAATGTAAAGCTAGGTTATTCTGGTTTTCTGGTGGCTGAGATGTCGGGGTTTGAGTCCCTTCTGGGTATACTGAGTATGGTTTTTCCTAAAGGCTTTACCACTACCATCCCCCCGCGTGAATGATGGTAAGCTTCATTTACCCCGGATTGTTGCAATCTTACCATGACGGATTACACTATGGCCCTATCTAATAAGCTTTACCATATTAGATTAGGGCAAGGTAAGCCTACTACTCTACAGGGTGAATGAAGGGTACTTTTCATCTTAATTAAAGCCTACTCATATTTTTACCAGAAGTATAAATATTTGGTTGGCTTGGATGGATAGTAGGAGACAATCATGTCACACGAAAAAAACGCCACTTGTAAGCCTACCTAATAGTTAAGTCAATGAAACAATACAAATTGAAATATTTAAACTATTTGATGGAGCTTGAACAAATCTGATACACACCTAGGCATCTAACAATACAGCTCTGTCTTTAAATAGAAATTCAATTAATAAACAGTCCTTACACTTGATATAAACTTTGAACGTTTTGTCTAAGATGTTCTCACGTATAGATTAGTTATTGTTAAAATAAAAATAAAGAGAATAAATAATCTCATTTAAAATCTAGGTGTATATGTTACAGGAAAAGTAAATTCTCCAGTAAGAGTCGACTTTACCTAGGCCGAGTCGACTCTAACTGGTATTTTTAGTAAAAGTTGATTAAAAGCGAAAAGTGATGAGTTTCGATCAACATTTACTAGTCAGATTTGACCGTACCTAGGGAAAGTATACTCTTACTACCTTGAGTTAGTAAAAGTTTACTTTTTGCAAGGAAATGGTCTACTACCTAATAAAAAACAAATAAAAAAGCAAAACCTTTATGATACAAAGAGAGATATAAATATTTATTATTTATTACAGCAAGGTAAAGATTTGTGACACTTTGAGTTGCAGAGCTAACCTAACCTAACCTAACCTAACCTAACCTAACCTAACCTAGAAAACAACAATAAACAAATAGAGCTGGGATATTCAAAACAAAGATGTGCGCGCGAAGTCGCATGTGGAGAGCAACATCGTGGAATCAACTTTTACTAAACCACACTTTTAGTAAGAGTCGACTTTACCTAGACCGAGTCAACTCTCCGTAACAATCTACTTTTCCTGTGACATATTTAAGGCTGCGGACTCGTAAATAAAATAGTTAGGCCTATTTGTTTAAATTTAGGTTTGATAATCATGAGCGTTTTAACATGCTCTAATAAAAACGAATTTAGACAAATTCTAAATTCCTGTGGCTGTAGTATGAAGGAATATAAGAATATATTAGACACAATACACATATCAAAAGTGGGTTCTATGGCTTTTAGTTTAATCTACCTATTTAACAAGTAACCACTAGGAACTAAAATAAATCTCACGTAATAGTTGAAAACAGTGTTAATCATTGAATAATCTTCAAGTTACATTCTTATCTTTTTAGTAGGGAACAATACAAAATGTCGTTTTGTAATGTTCAAGACTGTTTGAATATTTATAAGGATGTAAATGTAGGACATGAACTTGCTTTGAAAGTGAACCTGAAAAATAAATATGGGACCTAAAAATTTTTATCATAACATCATAATTTAAGAGGAATAAATATATTTACCTCAATTTGAGGATGATTTATTTAGAGAGTTTTTATCAAATGAGTTGTAAATGTAGATGAAATTATTTGTGTTTTGTTAATTAACGATTATTGTCGGGAAATTTGGTGGATACCATAAATAAATCAAGAAATATATATTTATTATTAGGCACATGGACTAAACGTCAAGCTCATCTAGTTTGTTTTGCTGATGACAGTGAGTTTTAGGTTCAAATCTAAGCTAGTTATATGGAACTTGTTTATTCCAAGATGGCTTGCAAATAATTTCTCAACACGCAAGGGCGGGTACATTTTCTCTAAATTATATATTTTCATAAGATGTTCGCTTTTCAAAGTTTAATATAAAATAGGTAAAAAGGGGAGCTCAATATGTTACGGCCATTTTGCTAATATTAATAATGGAATTTATAATTATTAGAACCGATATTTTAAAATTCCCATATTATAGTATTGATTTACGTAAATATTAATTGGAATACATTATTGATTTTGGAGGAGTTGATCTAAGTGCTATATTTAATTTGATCCACCATCTAAAGTAATATCACTGGTGTGGAATATCTGTATATAATAACACTAAGAGGATAGGGATGAGGAAGGTAGGGTTATGAATGAAATGTACCCCCATTTGTGTTGAGGAGGGAGCTAGGAAGACATTTAGGAAAAACATTATCATTACTCCCGTCTGGGATTTAATCCCAGACTCCCGACCACTAGCCAACCAGAATTTATGTAGTTCAGAAAATATATTAATTAAATTTTAGCTTGTTGTTTTACATTTGGTTACTATGCAACATCGAGCATTCAATACACCTATGAAACAATATAATGAAAATAAAATAAATGGTACGGCGCACCGCACAGACTTTCTCTCTTTTTCTATAAACTCGTAAGATTTCTGAACGGAATAATGTACATTGTATCATCACCACTCCACATAAGAACACGCATAAAATAATATACAATGATATAGAATCAATGAGAAAAGAGG
>CABFWB010000525.1:135737-172977 GCA_902151455.1 Timema bartmani
CCTTCAGTAAACTACCCTTAATTTTAGGGGTAGATATCCAATTCCAAAAAACCCTCGGGGCAACCCTATGAAAACCCTAGATATCAAGTTTCAGCTCAATCGGTAAAATAGTTTAGGCTCTAGTTGGAGGTACAGACAGACAGACAGACAGACAGACAGACAGACGGAAATTCAAAAAACACTTTTTCGGATTCAGGGAGTCATGAAACGTCAAAATTCATCAAAATCTCGAGTTCGATTTTTTTGACGATCACCATACTTTCTCTACCTGTAAGATAGAGAGAAAGTAAAAATATTAATAAATTCTTATATACTGGTACTCATATATTTATATAATTCATGTATACACATATAGGCTATATATTTAAAAATGTATTTTTAAGTATGGATATATTTAAAAAATATACGTTTAAAAATGGATATATTTCTACATATAGGCCTATAGAATATATGTTTAAATTACAAATGGATATATATTTCTGCATATTAGAATACATGTATAAATTTGGATATCTTCTATCTATATGTACTAATTTTTAATGCATTTAAATATATTTAGATTTTTTTCTTTTAAATATTTTTTGAGGTATTTAACGTGCACTTTCTGAACTGACTGATTATATCAGCATAGGATAATTTCTATGAGTGAGAGTGAAAGGGCATAACAATATTGCTGGAAAAGGCACTTTCTCCACAATTGACATGAGACCGACGACTTTACCTACTCTCTGAAGGAAATTGAGCTACGGATTTTTATTGCTTGGGTAAAATCCATCGACCCTGGTTGGGGTTTGGACCCATGAACATCGGATCCTGAGGTGAGCACTTTACCCAAAGACCACCAAGGCCAACTATATTTCTGTGCATATTTATAGGATTTACGTATAAGTTTCGACATTTCTTTTTATAGGATATATTTTGAGTCATGAATAAGTTTTTATATGTGTTATATTTACTAGAGTAGCTTTTATAAATCCTCTATTAATTATTTTTACCATCTTTAATCATTTAGAATGATTTATACAATTTTAATATTTAAAGAACCTTGTATTTAGTTTGTGTGCCTCCCATTGCCTCTGATATTTGAGTTACATAACTTTTGTTTGTTTATTATTATTTTTATACATTTATATCATATTTGATTAATGGCATATTATTACATATTTAGCCCACCTTATTTAATCCTTCACATATTTTTCATCGAACAAATCATATCTAAAAGTTATAAAAAAGGTTTAAAACATGTATAGTAGCCATAATTTGCTGTTAATGTTAAAAGGTATCTACTTTTTCTGATAAACAAAATTAATATATTTTGATTTTCATAAATTTCAATTGTTCAAATAATTTTATTTAATACCGTTCCTGTTACAGATCACTTCCACTGAAGCACTACTGTTTGTCCATGATCATCATTTTATATATTACTGGAGGTGTGATGCAATAGGCTTGGAACGGTAAGCAGCATTGAGGAGAGAAAAGTATTACAAACAGTTTGAAGTGGTAAGCAGCATCGAGGAGGTAAAAGTATTACAAACAGTTTGAAGTGGTGAGCAGTATTGAGGAGGGAAAATTATTACAAACGGTTTGAAGTGGTAAGCAGCATCGAGGAGGGAAAGGTATTACAAACAATTTGAAGTGGTAAGAAGCATAAATAAGTGGCTATCATTACACACAGTTTAACGTGGTAAACAGCACATAGGGGATGCTAATATTACAAACATTTTGGACTGGTAGGCAGAAGCTAGGAGGGACTAGTATTACAAACTGTTTGGAGTAATAAGCAGTATGAAGGAAATACAAATAATGGGGAGGGGGGGGAAGGGGTGGTAAGCAGCATTGAAAACGAAACGGTATTAGGCCTAAAAGTATTATGATTAGTATATATCTGCAATGAATATATATTTATATACATAATAATTATAATATACTATTGATTAAATTCTTTTATTTTTATTTTATTAATTCAGTTCTTTCATACATATATTGTGTGCTTTTTTTACTTTCTGATGGTTTGTTGTTTTTAAACCTCTCTATAGTTCACTAGACAGGCCATCACTGGACAAAAGTGCCATATTCAGTTTTTCTTGTTGACATGGGTATATGTTTATATGATAAAAGCAAAATTCACTAATTAACTAACTCACTCACTCATCACAGTGTTTCCAAAACTCTTGGGCCAGTAAATTTGAACTTTTTCTTGCCAGGAAGGTAGCAGGAATGCCCGATACAGCAATAATAATCTATAATTAGGAGATTGTTAAATGGAGTGCTGGAAATAGCAGGCCTATAAAAAGAAAAAAACCTTTTTATTGAGGTAGAAAATAAAATTTTGAGGACAGGTCCACACAGCTCCAAATAAGCAAATAAATATTAAAATTTTAGATTTATATGCGTGAATTCAAGAAAATAGGGTGCGAGATTCAAAATTTCGAAAACTTATAGTAACTTTTCAGTGCAGTTGAAAAATGAAGCTTGTCAAACAGGTAAAAAAAAGACCATTCCAAATAAGTATTAAGGGCTGAAAATTGTTAAAGATTTAACTGTGACTCTTTGGGAAACGGGGGTGATTTATAAACAAATTCGAAATTTCTAATTAGGAATTAATTAAATGGGTTGAATATATCTACTCTACAATTTCCCAAACTAACAGGCACAACTACCTTTATGTGTGGTAGAAAATTGAAATATGGCAAGAGGGTGTGAATACAATTCCAAATAACCATAAGATAATGAACATTTAATATCTATAAAATAGGGTGAAGGGGGCGGGGGGTGGATAGGTAAAAAAACCTTTTAGGTGAGGGAAAAATATTAAATTTTCCAGAAACGTAGAGGATTTACACCATTAACAAAATAAAATGGTTAAATATATACTATTTAGAAAAGGAGCTCATAAATTTGTGGGTTTCAGCACTGCCAAAACTATAATAATAGTTTACTTTTCAATGTATTGGAAAATTGAGATTTTTCAGGCGGGTATAGGAAACACCCCAAACAACCATTAATGTGTGATCCTGAAATTTCATACTAAGAAGCATTAAATGGGGAAGTATGGGTCCCCACCAGGTTCTTAAAATTAATAGAAAATACACACTTTTTTAGTAATATTTAAAATCGAAGTTCTACATGTAAGTATAAACCATCTCAGAGAACCAAATAGCTTCTGAAGTTTCAATTTCAATTTCAAAATTTGAGCCAGGGAAATAAAAGAGATAGCAATTGATACAATTAATATAGAACAATACTTTTCAGTGTGGCTTTAAATTTGAATTTGGCAAGCAAGAAAATAAACCATAAAATATAGTATAATAAATCTTAAAATTTCAAAGTTGAAATGTGGGAACTAAAAAAGGGTTAGGATGGGAGTTGGTATTAGCTTAAAATATTTTCAAAATCAACAAAATCTTATTTTCAACATGAAAGAAAATTTAAAACTACCAAACTTGTAAAGAACTACCCGACTATAACCATAACATTTAGAAAGGTTGACATTTAAAATAGGGNGGGGGGGTGAGGTAATGGCTAATAGGAAAAAAACACTTCTTGAAATTGTAGAAAATTTTTTAATTTTGTGTAGGCAGAAGAAGACAATCTAAAAATAAAGGAGTACCAAAACTAAATAATAACTTAAAGAGGATCCATTAGAATTTCTATTCAATGCTAAAAGTCAAATGATAAACTAGCGATTATCTGTCATCGAAAATAAGAATTAAAATAACTAAATTCTGGCAACATAGCTTGGTAATATATTATGTTCTTTGGAAAATCATGATGCATATTATTCAATATGGCTTTGTAACAGTGTGTATTATTTATGTATGCTTTTTGGTCAACTGTGATGCTTTTCTCCGCAAATGTTTCTGTAAGAATGTATATTATTTCGTTTATCTTATTTTTTAATTGTGCTAATGTCAAGATTGCGCTCTTAATGGTTTGCGTCTGTTTGTACATGCACAATAGGTAGTATGTTGTTCATATATCATATATTAATTAGCATGATTGGTTCGTGATTGCCATATTTAGATAAAGATTGTAAAACGAGGAAATATCAAAAATGGGGCAGCCTAGTGTTGAACGTTCTAAATTAATATTGTTTAGTTGGAGCCTAGCCTTGTGAAGAACGGGTCAAACTGTTTGTTCATAATAAGATAAGGAAGATTACCATGGTGAAAGAGTTTTGAATACATATTTTTGTCTATAAGTAATCTACTGTAAACTATAAAAGAAAAAGTTAAATTCAAAGAAAACAGGGGGAATTGTGTTTCGTAATATAGTATTGAGTTTCGGAAATAGTCTAATATATTTCATACTTAAAGACCTCATATATATTTCAAGGTCACTTTATAGTGATAATGTGCTGATGATGGTGGCCAATTATAAAAAAAATATATTTTAAATTTACTTTTAATAAAAATGAATATGGAAATAGCTCTCATATGCTGGATTACACCCACATCTTCCCTAGGAAAAATTAAAAAGACAATACAACCTTTAAACTTATTTCAAGTTATTTTAGCCAATTTTCAAAAATAGAGGGTATAAAATGGTCCTTAAGTCAATCTAAGGATACTTATGGTTTTTAGAACCATATTTCAATTATGATAGAAAAATAATCAGATGAATGAATCTTCTTCCACATCAATCGCTGCAATGAAGCCATCAAATGGCCTGCCTAATTATTGCGTATAGCATCTTTTGTGAGAGGCTTAGGTTTGTTGCTTTATACTGAATCTCCACACCATCTCTAAAAAGTGGTCAATGTGTCATCACGATGACTTGTCAAACATTCACTCGTATTAGAGGTCAAGGTTTGTGAAAGCACGATAAATCGTCAAGAATTTGCTCCAAAGTTGCTAGCGCAAAAGAATCCATTTTGGTGTAACCGTAATTAATCTTCAAGTATTCACTTAAAAGTCACTCGTCCAGAAGGTTGAGGTTTGTGAAACCACATTAAATCGTCAAGCATTTACTCGAAATTGGCATACGCAAAAGATTGAAGTTGTGGGAAACCTCAGTGACATGTCAAGCATTCACTCGAAATTGACTCATGTTAAGGTTTGTGAAACCATGATGAATGGTCAAGCTCAAAAGTTACTCGTGCAAAAGGTTGAAATTTGTCCGTGGTGAAATGTCAATCATTCGCTAGAAATTGTATCGTGTTAAAGGTTGAGGTTTGAGAAACTACGATGAATCGCCAAGCATTCGAATGAAAGGGGGTAGTGAAAAATGTTAAATTTGTGAAGATTACTCGCCAAGCATTCGCTTGAAAGGGCCCCGTGTAAGGTAGACAGTGTGAAAGATACTTTACTGTTCACTAGAACTTTCCAAAACTTCGTTTAACTAATCCAAGGAAACATTTTGAGTTGGAAATGGAATATAGGCCTATTATGATATAATACTTCTTACTAAAGAGATTACTTTTTTTTTTAGAAAAACACACTTTGTTGTGGTAGAAGATAGGTTTCAATTATTTTAATGACTAGATGTATGACCCATAATATTGACCCTACTAGTCAGTGCCAAAAATAATATGAGAGATGAATAAAAGGTAGTACACTGTCTTTTTTATACTGAAATACAATTAGATATACCTAAGGCTAATATCTATGTAGATATCCTAGGTGCTTATAGTATGTATCGAACCGTGGCCTAGCTCTTGTGGAAGAGTCACGTGAATCAACAGCGCTAGGTACTCCACCACCTCTTCAAAGAGCGATCGTTGTTGCTCTAGAAATATGGATTATCCCAGCTCAGTCAGCCACATTAACAATAGAGCTCCGAACAGGTAGCAAGACGCGGTGATTACAAAAAAAATAATTAATAGTTTTTGTTCCTACCATTGGTGAGTGGTAGGAGGACTGAATACATTATTTCCAAAAGATCTAAGTCGATAATTCAGTCGCGTAGAGGAAAGAGGTTCACGAAGGGGGTGGCGAGGTGATCCACTATTGGGAAGGGTTAGAAAAATATATTAACTAACTTCACAAGCATTGCAGTTAAAATTATTATTTACATTTTCAGGTGGGGTGGAAGAGAGCTTAGGTTCTTATTTGTTTAACGTTTCCATATCAAAGCATATTCATACTTACTTAATCTATGGCATTAGGAACTGGAAAGTTAATTGCTACACTTGACAAAAGTACGCTACCTGTTCCTAGCTTGAGTTAGTTCTATTCAGTCCACATCATTACACCCCACTACTTTCAGGTCCATCTGCGTCTAAGTCTTCCCAATGGTCTCTTCCCATTGAGTTTGGCAGTCAAAACCCCGACAAGGATCTAGAATTTCACATTCTCGCTGATTCCTGTCCACCATAATCTGCGAGACTTGATTATCCAAACAATGTATGGTGATGAGTATAGGGTATGTAGCTCATCAATATGTAATATTCTCCACTCCTCCGTATCCCCATCTCTTTTTAAAACAAATATCTAGCTAAGCACTTTATTATTTAACACCCTACATTTTTTGTGTTGTTAGGCAAGAGACCTCGTTTTACACCCATATATATAAATTAATCCAGATGTAACTATTGAATAAATATTTTATTTATATTTTCCTATACATACTTTATCTATGCATTTGTCTTTACTCTTAACGTAAGAAATTCCTGTTCTAATAATGCAATGCTCATGACAAATATTAAAAATTTGTTAAGATAACCATACATTACAAATTTAACTAAACGCATATACTGAGGCAATATTGTGTTAACTTTGGCCAACATTTTTTTTTATAAGAACTGAAAAATTTTTGACTCAAGCTTTCATCCCCTACCACCCAACCTTCAGGGATAAAAATCCGTAAGTATCATTCCAATGGTGAAAAGGGGTCACCCTGGGGAAAAGTTCATGGAATACTGGTAGACCTATAATCAGAATTTTTTGTCAATCTAATCTACCCTGGTTTGCCAGTAACTGAAATTTTGGGGTTGAAATCCCAGCTTAGTGTGCTGAAAGAAGTTGATAATAAATGGTTTACTGTTCTTACTCTGTAAAAATACGAATACATTTTCTCTGCATTTAACCTTCCTCCTCCTTATGTAAGGTATTGTAGTTAGCTATAGCCCATATGGGTAGTAACACGTGAAGCAATAAATCTTATAATATTGGACACCCTATCCATATTTTGGGATTTAAATGCGATGAGCCACAGGAACTAGGCCATTAAAAATTGTCTACAGAACTGCACTAATAGATGGCAACGACTTGCAAGATATATATATTAAAAAAACACATAGATAATATATAGATAAAAGGATGGATAGAAAAAATAGAGGAGATTAGGACAAGAAAAAGGGGATTTTCAAGTGCGTGGGGAGGGAGGAGAGAAAATACTTGTAGAAAGAGACAGAACGTGTTGGGGGAGATGAGAAGTAAAAATTTCCATACTCGTGACTCACTAGGTTACCCTAATATACCCCCAAATGCCCGCCCGCTCCACCTACTCCAAGTGTTCAACCCCCCTCCCTCTACCCTCTTTCCGACCCCTTAGCAAGGATGGAGAAGGTTTGAAATTTATTCAAGATAGAGGGATTGTATGCAATGTACAATCCAGATACAATAAAATTGAATTGTAGTCCTTATGCTCAGAGTATTTCACGGCCAGAAAGGCAAATAAAAACTCACGAAACAAGAGTTTCAGTATCTTTTTGATTGTTGAAAAAAAAAAGTCTTATATGAATAACTATTAACCCTGATTTAAAAATTTATGTTTGGTTGGGCTATTGACCCAATGTATTTACCCCTAGCTGCTATTCCAAAATAAGTTAACTTAATTAACACATTTAAATAATTCAGAGGTTTAACTTACTAATTAATAGTTAAGATACGTAGCTCTAGGTACTGAAACTCAAAGTAGCTGAAATATGCTGTATTGACCCCGAACTAAATATCTATACTTTGATTATATAGGCCCCTACATTTATGAATACAAATATATATGTTTTTCTAGATAAATGAGATTGACACACGTATATGTAGAGAATTCTGTAGATATTGAACAACTAGGCAACTATTTCAACTATGGTATTAGTAATATTTACATCCTATCTCAGTGAGCTTTGTATATAATTAAATAAACTTAAAATTTAAGGGTTCTTAACTGAAGAAACAATCAAAAACTAAATTTGTTCGTGGACAGAAATTTTTGGAATACATTCCTTTTAAGTTTAAAGGGAAAACTAATAGTATCTAGGTCGTATGCATTTAAAATTAACAAATTACATTGATTTTGTTATTTTATTTGTTAAAACACCCACAATTCTGGAAACTAAAGCATACTTTTGATTCTCTTGAAATTATGTATTTTAAAATATTTTCAGTTAACATTTACTTTAATTTTATAAATATATAAGAGAAGCATATTTTACAAATGGGTATACCAAACTTAGAATGTGATTTCTCACGAATATCAATAGGCTAATTTTTAATTGTAATTATTACAATATCTACAAAATTGCATCTATTTTTAAAATTGCATATATTAATAGTTATGAAACTATCAAACTAAGCTAATTTGGAAAGTAGTTCATCCATGTTATTTGTTATATTTTTCAAACGCGCAGTCATCTAATTAATACTTTGTCAATATTTGTATACATAATATATTTCTTTGTCATTGAAATTTAGCTTAATAATATTGAGGGGATCTTAATTCCAAAGTAGCCTACTTTGCTAAACGCAATGATCACCAAAAATAGATTCAGTATACATTTCTGTTTTCCGTAATTATTTATTTATTATTTTTTAGTCTAACAATCTAGATACAATTTTAAAAAACAAATTAATTTTTTTTATAATATCAATTTCAATGTAATCCAATTAAAAACTTTTAACAATTAATTTATTCCAATTTAGAATGTTTACTAGTTGAAGATAATGTATTGCTCCTCTTCGAAGCTTGAGAATAAAGCCAATGTTTGATTATACGAGTCAAAGAAACCGTATAGCTTTAAATGTGGTTTTATTTTAAGAAGATATGTTGTTAAAATGAACTGCGCCTGGCTTCTAGTTCAGGCCACTCAAATATTTACACTAATAGGTAAAATTTCGGTGAGGAATGGTGCAAGGGAAATAAATTAGCAGTTATCTTTAGGGAGAGTGGAAAAATATTCCGTAAAATCCACCAAACAGATTGTTATACAAACCCTGACCTCCCTGTCAAAGTGAATTCGGTTTGTTGCAAGAGCTACACTGTAGACAGTGCGACAACTGAGGCAGAATTTTTTAAAAATTTAAATTACTGCGTCTTACTACCCTTTAGTGTCATACGATTATATACTAACTACGATAATGTGCTAAGGATGATGAAAGTTGTATTTAGAGGGAAATTATCCACATTTACGTGGAGGAAAAATGAAAAGAAATTTTGGAAAAAAAAAACTTAGTCCACCCAACGAGGAGTTGAACCTCGAACCCCCCGTTATCAGCAGCCCAGTTTATTGCGAGAGGGACGCCATAGACCCGACCGAGTTTCAAATAATTAAATTACTAGGACTTTAAAGAGATATTGAAATAGTGGACCTAAGTAATAACTCTTTTGTTATACCTAACAATAAAAATCAATTTCTGAAAATTGAAAAATGACACCTGGACACGGGAATCGAACCCGTGTCCAGGTGTCATTTTTCAATTTTCAGAATAATCAGAATATGATATCTAGGTGGAGTAATCCCCACTAATAAGCATAAATAATAGCTCTGGCTATTAATTCTTAATAAAAATCAAGTATATGAAATTAAATTTTACTCAGACAGGTAAAGCCATTTCTATGGTTTTTTTCCAACTAAATTCAGAAAAATATTTTATTTAGAATCAATGGTGTTGTGTGCGCTATATTAGATAAACAAACAAATGCAATATTAAGTCACACATTTATGCCTTGATATTCTGTTCTTAAAAATATTAATGGACCAAAAAAGATTTAAAAAAAAAATAACTTGAGGATGTCAAAAGTTTATTTCCCGGCCTGGTCTACTTAGTGTGGTGGTCTTAAAGGGTTTCACGCTCTTCTTCCACACCTTTGCAGGTACAATACATTCCCTTTAAAATTTACCTTCCTTACCCATAATTCGTCAATATTAATATGCAGAGACCACAGACGAGTAGTAAGACGCGGAGAAAATAGAAACATAATAATAAAAAATATTATTGTTTGGAAAGAGGTTGTAACAACTTGTATCTTATTTGTCAAATATTCAAAGAATATGATTTATTTTTAGATAGTATTTTAAAAATTTATTGACAATTTAATCCAATGTGTAAAAATCAGAAAGTAGTTTATTAGAAGGTGCACCTACATCAATGCGAAGAAGAAGAAAAAATGGGTTGGCATTTGATGGAGGAAGGTGGGAACACCCCAGATATATTTTTTTTTTGAAAAATCCACTGCAATGCACCCAGCTGAGGTTTGAACTTGAACTTCCCTATTACTGATAAGCCAGTCTATTGTGAGAGTGAAGGTAATTTCCGTTCAATGTCTTGTAGAATATAGAGAAAAAAAAATCATTTTTTATATGGCCATTCACCGGAGAGCTGAGACGTGCTGCAGACACACAGAAGAGGTTTATTATTTCAAAATATGGCTCATGCCAAAATGAAGGTGAAAAGTGTCCATTAAGTATTATTAAGTATTATGTTCATTAAATATTATTACATTTTAATTTATTTATTTATTAAGAGATATATATCGTGCACTTTCTAAACCGACTGATTGTATCAGCACACGAGAGTTTCTATGAGCGAGAGCAAAAGGGCCGACCCATTTTGCCAGGAAAGGTATTTTCACATACCTTCCAGGGTTGTTTTACATGCCACGATCGACATGGGATTGACGGCTTTACCTCCCCTCCGAGGGAAGTTGTGCTACGGATTTTTATCGTTCTAGAAATATACATTCACCCCAGCTGGATTTGAGCCCACGAACTTGTAATATTATTTAATTTACATTCAACGTTAAATAATTCTAAGAAAGTTTAGGGAAATGTAAATAACGTCATTTTTAATAACGTTTCACTAGTAATGTGTTAGTTCTTAGATCAAAGTCAATGGTTAGCAGAATGGATCTAGCCTTCCACCAACAAATAAAGTCATTTTTAATGGGTCTACAAAAATACATTGCTAAGATAATTTTGTTTTGTTGGTTTTGGAGCTCAGAACTACCATTCACCTATAAAAGAAACTTTCAAGTAAGTGCCACCCTTCAAGGGAAAACTCTCCCCAAATTCTTTTTATCACCGCTCCTGTTCAGGTTATGGTCATTTATACTAGTTACTGTAATGAGGTAGGGATGAGAAAGGAAGCATAATATATCATATAGAGGTAATCTACTCGCATTTGCGTGGAAGGAGCTTAGGAAACAATTTGGGAAATACTACATTCACAAGAACTGACCGAGATTTCAACCCTGATCTCCCCGTCATCAGCAAGCAGGCCTAACAGGAAAGTAACACCTTATAGCATTCGGCCACTGAAGTGGGTCCAAATAAATTAGTTGACACTAAAAATTCTACATATACTTGAAATGAGCAAATATATTTTGCATTAGGGGATTAGCCTATTTTATTATTTATAAGTATATATTAACTTTTAGAGATATTTATGACTATGAGAATATAAAAACATGTTTAGTACATACATTATTATTGTCAAATAAGTGAAAACACTAAGTAGAATTCTTCAAAACATCTCTATTAAATTTAATCAATTTGTTACTATATATTCCAAAAGGTGTTTTGAATAAGCTAATTTCCACAAGAAACCTATTTTAAAGATATATCCAAAAATGCTATCAGCAACTACCGGAATAGTCTGATAAACATAATATACTCCAATTTTTATAAAATTCTTCAAATACTAACAATGCTGCAGCCTTAATTCGTACTTTTACTTAATTTATCGAAAAACATATTCTTATAAAACGGTAAAAAAATAGACCCATATTTTAAAATTTGAGAAGTAAAAATATATTATATAATATGTGTATTTAATTATATAATAATAATAATAAACCCTATATATATTAGATAATTAACTCGCATGTGAAATTTAGTGCACTCTTGAATTTTATAATGTCTTAAATGTATTATAATAGATTTTAGCCTTTAATGGTCCCGCCTGTAGGTATGCAGACATATATGTAGTCCCCCTCTATGCATACACACACATTAAAACTGTTTCACAAATCCTCTTGTTTGAATGCTGATCACACACTCATCGGTTTTGAATACAATGGACAAATATAGGCTAAGACCTCAAACCAAAGCACTGTTTTTAAATGTATTCAAATGAATTGTCTTCAATGCAGAGCCATGTGTGAGGACATAGTCCATGTTATATTAAATAGAATTGTGTTGTACACATTATCATACGAGGAGTAACCCATATGCTCAAATAATATACCCACTAGAGGCCTTTACCATTAGTTTGTATTTACGGATATATAAACAGTGGTATTGAATACAATACTTTTGTTAATATCGTAGTCATTACCAATGCTATTACTAACTTTATAAAAAAGAGTTTCCTAATTTTATTCTTTTCGTCTTCGTACAAAAAAATTAATATATACAATAGATCCATCTTAGCTCAGCATTTTAATCAGTCAACCTAACCATTACATTAGGTTATAGCACTGAATATCAAGAAGATAATAAATAATATAATATTTTATAATGTTTATAACTTTTAAACAAAATGTATAATAAGTATATTTTCGATTTCAATAATTACATAAGTTGACAGACCAAATCAGTGGTTACGTGACTTAACGCGTCCTCTTATATTGGACTGGATTGCTGATGACTGGGAAATCAGGGTTCGAGTCCCGGTCATGTGTACAGAGCATTGTTTCCAAATTTTTCCTCCCCTGTATGGGTATATTTATTCTAAAATTCTTACTTTTATTGTTCCTACTCCACAGGCGTAAATAATCTAGACGCATAAGTAACCTAATGGGTACTAAGACGATGTGAAAAACTAGAAAAAGGTAGTATAAAAAAAAACTAGTCGCCATTATCGTCGCATTTTAATTGTTATTTTGTTTAATAAGGTTATTGTTAAATAATTATTTTGCGGTCAGTAATTTTTTCTTTCTCGCTATCTTACAGGTATTGAAAGTATTGTCATCGACAAAAAAATCGAACTCGAGATTTTGATGAATCTCTGCCTTTCATGACCCCCTAAATCCGAATAAAGTGGTTTTTGAATTTCCATCTGTCTGTCCGTCTCTACCTCCAACTAGAGCCTAAACTATTTTACCGATCGGGCTAAAACTTGGTATATAGGGTTTTCATAAGGTTGTCCCAAGGTGATTTTTGGATATGGATATCTAACATTAAAAGTAAGGGTAGCTTACTGAAGTCGACTATAACGACAAACAAACGACAAAATCGACTATAAAGTTTTTAATTAAATTTCATTTCAAAACATTTATAAATAGTCCAAACAAAATGGCTACTCTCAATATTTAGGAAAAATGAGCCTAAAGTGCTCCTGTCTGATGCGTAAATTCTAATTTATATTATATCGCCGAAACTATTTGAGATATAAAATTACTTATCATTACAAATATGTAGATCTATTAATAATACAAATAGTTTATTCGAAGCATATTTTTATAAAATCAAAAACTTTCAAGCTATACGCAAATATTTATATTCTTTAACTTTTCGAACACAAAAGGTAAAGAATTGCGACCGTAAAAAATTCTAACCTGAAATTTTAATGGGTGTCGACGTGGTTATTGCAATGCCATCTCTCTGTGGGTTTGTTTAAACTTAAAAGTAAGAGTAGTTTAATAAAGAGCGAGAAGAGAAAAAATCGATTTTCTCAAAATCGGCTATAGCGATTTTGATTAAAATTCGGATCTTGGCGTTGATTAAAATAATTAATTAACTGGCTATTTTCATTTTCCCTTGAAAATTATTTTAGGGTACTTTACGTAAGCTGAAATTTCCGTATCTCCGCAACTATTTGAGATACTAAATAACTTAACAATGCAAAATTGCATTACTATTAAAAATTAAAAACTTTTATTTTAAATATATTGGAAAATATATTAATACAATTATGCGAGCTTAGCTGTAAAGACATAATACTTATGTTTTAACGGAATAATTCTCCAATGCCATCGAGTAATTAAATATAAGTAAGTATCTCAAAAAGTTTATGTTATTTTTCCTTAAACCTCTTAGGATTAATGTTTGGACAAAAGCGATATATCTCCATTTTAGACTCAATAGTCAATATTTACATTTTTATTGGTCAAAATTTATAAATGAGGAATTTAATAGCAATGTGATGACATGAAGATGTGCAACACCTAATAAAATGTCGAAAATTTTAACCGGAAGTCGAAATTGCGGACCCAATATTGAACTTTTTTATCGGTACAAACATACAAAGAAGGACATTAATTCTTTAAAATTAAAATTATAAAATTTAAAACCGGGACTCAAAATTTTTTACATAATAATAGTGCAATTTATGCTTGGGTTTGCTAGTGTATATTATTTCATATCACATATATTACGAGTTTTGAGTAAATATCTCCATTTTAAAACACTAGAGTGAGAAAGCCCGTGCAGAGTTCCGTACCATTTATTGATTATGGCTGTATTTGAAACATAAAATCCCCTTTGTATATCATTTGGTATTATACACGTATTAAGATAATGAATGGTATTACTAAATCTAAACATGATATAAAGATAATTAAATTTTTTATACAAATCAAATATATCTTTATTTTTGTATGCTCTTGAAAACTCGGCGCTGAATTTAATTTATTATTTAGGCCTATACTGAAACAGCAGGCCAATACTGTTATCAAATGCCTACTCATTATCATTTTGAAAAAAATAATTTTTTAAAATACTATCACTTAACATTTATTAATAATACACATGCTTCTAGTTTCTCAAATTTATCGTAAATATCGTAAGTATTATATTCATAGAATGCAACATCTTAGCTTATTGAAACTCACTATGACACCTTCAGGCTTGGTATTTTATTTTATTGTATATCAACCTACCATTTATGAGTCAGTATGGACACAATTCACAAACATCTATTTCCGGAGTGTTGACGTTTAAAATAGAAGGATAAAGTATTTAGTTACGTTTATCAAAATGATAGTTGCTGTATTTGTAATATATTATAGTTTATAAAAGAAAATGTGTTAAACGTTCCTTAAAATATTGAAAATGTATATTTTTATAGATAAATACTGACCTTAAATCACGTCCCCGTCCATCACACCTTAAATAAAATAATCAAAACTTGGTCATCGTGCAAAGTACACCCATTAAGACAATTTATGATCCCATAATTAAAAAATACTGACCAGCGCAATATCTTTGTAGCTTACTATCGAAAAAACATCTTACCAAACTTCTTTATTACATGTGATAAATCATTTATTTTTAACAAGAATCGTATTGCTCCACGTCTGGTAATTAATATCAAATCTCCATCCACACGGGATGTAAAGAAAGACCGGCCACTAAGGGGCCACAGGATGTTGAGAAGGGAGGAGTTGGGTGGAGGGAGGGGGAGTTTGGGGTGAATGTATTATGGAATCGCGCACTTGAAACCCCTTTGTCAGGACTAGCTGTGGACTAGGGGTCCATATATTACCCAGCCAGGACTCCCAACTACTTCCTTCTAAAGTGACATGGAGTGCGACCTCTCCAACCACCTTGAAACAGAAACGTCAACTTTATTTACGGAATATATTCATTAATTCAGTCAAATAAAAGAGTTATAAAATGCTACACCTTCTAACGGTTTGCAGACTGGTACAGGATTGATTAGTAAAACAAACAAAGAATATAAACCAATATTAAATATTTTATGTGCAGATTTTACATGATTTCACGAGAAATATATTTTTTGATGCATTTTATAATCAAATAAATACTTATGGTGGTTTCTGATGGGTCTAAATCTAAAAATATATTCAATAAATGCAAATATAGAAATATTACTAGAAAAATAGTGTTTTTAAATAAACAAAATGCTACATATGCTAATTAAACATAAAATAATTGTTTGTGTATTCGTACGTTCATTAATATTATTTTAGGTTCAATACCATTACATAATAAGTATTTTACTTTCTGTATTATAAATTAAATATGTTATTTATTTTATAATCAATACGTTATCCTATAAAATATGAACGTTACATTTTCTGTGTATTTTAATCAGGAAGATGGGTTATCACTGCATCTTACTAACCGTTCGGGTTATACGCTTATGTACTAGTTACACTAATGTGTTTGGGATTAGGAAGGTTGAATTTTAGAAGACGTTTATCCGCATTTGCGTGGAGGGAGAGCTGAAAACTATTTACGAAAAACCACCCTCAATATGGCTTGAGCCCCGATCTCCCAGTCTTGGCAGTCTAGTATATCGTGAGAGTAGCACCTTATAGACCATGCGGCCTCCGAAGTGGGTGATGGGTTTTATAAAAAATCTTACTTAAAATTTTCTTGCTTATTTTCTCAAACCTTACAAGTCATCACCTTGAGAAGATGTGAGATAACTGCCTTCTCAACACCAGTGACATGTTTAAGGTATTTACATAAAGAGCGAAGAACGACTAATTACCTAAAATTTGTTGTGAGAACTGTGATGTTTTATCTTAACTTAAAAAACTGTCGACAGTAATTATAATTCTATAGTTTGAAGTAGAAAAAGAGAGTCATGAATTTTCTATTGTAAGCAAGTCTGGACACAATAAGTTTTTTTAATTTTACATTTCAATCTCAAATCACACCGAAATTAAATATTATGTTTTCCAAACTATTTAAATTATTTAAATAAAAGCTATGCACTAACTTTTTCATACCTAATAGTGGAATATTCAGTTTAAGTACTCATAATTATGTACGAAATAGTAAATACATAAATCTTATTTTTGAACAATTCTATATTTACAAATAATAAAAAAAAATATATCGTTCAAACACTGTAAGCGTTAAAGAAATACACGTTTTAGGACGCGTTCAATTTATACAAATTCTTGAAGCATTAGTGTCAATTTGTGATGACTATATCTAAGTATTAAGTTTTGTGTATGAATTAGTCATTAAATTGCTTATAAAGTCAATAGGTTGGATTAAAAAAAGATCTTGCAATGCATTAGGAGGTTTAAGACGTACATTTTATAGTTTGATGGAAGGTTATCTCCAATTAAGCCGCCTTCACTTTAGATATTTTAAATATTTTCAAACGTATTAATATTTTATAATTTTGTAAAACTGTGTGATTATAGATGACTGATTAAAGAGGTTGACTGTAGGTATGAATATCAGAGATTACACTAAATGTGAGATTATCTTTTCCATATAATCTCATTTGGTTAATTTATGTCATGAGTTAATCAAATAATTTGTTAAATATGGTAAAGCTAAATACTAAACTAAAATAGACTAATCGTATGAAAATCACTACTCAACTTGTGAGCTTATTGTTAGTTCTTAGTGCGTACAACCCGAATGGGTAGTGAGACGTGGCACTAGTAATAATAATGTTAGTTACTTGATTTAGATGCACATGAAAAGTATAAATAATATTTTAATGTAGGTTTATTTGTAATTAATATTTGTTGAAAGTACGATGTATCACTTAGCGTTGTTAAATTGGGTGGACTTTATGTAAAGGAAAATGTAGGTACACATACCTATAGCGGCTTTATTTACATGCACAAAATGAAAACCAAATAATTGTGACTCTAGAGTAAATAGACTAGATGTTCCCTAGATAGTATAAAGCATAAGAGGGGAAATAATTATAGAGTTGTTTCAAAGTCGAAGGTCAAATCTTCTTTGCATTGACTTTGACACACATAATAACCTTCACATCTTAAAAACATTTCAAAGTAAGACGAAAACGTTTATTTATTATGAACATATTTAAAATATCCCAGAAAATATGACATTTTTAAACATAAAAACTGCTAATAAACAGTTTTAACACTGACTAGTGATTAAATAACATCTATAACGTACACTCCGTTTTATCTTAACGCTAGCAGTCCTATCTCAAGCCAGCGGCCGGTAACCTAGAGCCCGTGGGCCAGATTGGGTCCACCAACTGATTTTATCTGGCCCGCATAATATATGACAATCAAACAATAAGTATTCATAAAAATACTAATAGCTAATAATTATTATATTATATATATAAATTTGAAATTTTTTGCTCAATTAAGTTTCTAACCTGGTCCATCAATATTTTTCCAAACCCATACTAACTGCGGTATCAAAAAGGTTTTAGAGCCCTATATTAAATTATCATCGGCACCATAGTGGAACCATGCAAATTAAGTGACCATCCTGAAATTACGAAAGGCTTTTTTTCATAACTTTCGACCCCCTGGCTCCCTCATAAGGAATCGTAAAATTGTATGTCACCTTTACCCCCTTCTCAATATCTTACATAATTTTTTACGGTTTGATAAATTAGATTATTTTAATGGTCTAGTTATTTTTAGACATAACGATTGGTAACAAAGAAAGCTATAGTAAATTTTATAATACTTCAGTTGGAGTGAATAAATCAAATATAAATGAAATTTTATAATTAATATATTTATTTTCTTACAAAAAAAATTGATTTGGTCATCTCACCATATACATTGATAAAAAACCTTACGGATAGTGGATTCTGACACCCCCGTTTCCCCTCGTAATAAAATCTAAAAATAAATACTGAACCCCCCCACTCAAATTAAAACCATGATGTAATTTAAGGACGGCCCATAAGCTTGATACTTCATAGGGTAAACGAGGGATGCATGGATATATTCAGACATGTGAGTATAATAATAATAATAATAATAATAATAATAATACTTAGCACCTCGTCTTATTGCCCGTTCGGGTTATACGCTTAAGTACTAATTACGCTAATGGATTAGGAATTGGGAAGGTTAATTTAGAGGAAGTGAACCTGCATTTACGTGGAGGGAGAGTGGAAAACCATTTAGGAAAAACCACCCCCAGTTCACCCGACCGAGATTCGAACCTCGATCTCTCCGACCTCAGCGGCCGAGCTCAACACGACTAGCGCGTTAGCCAAATACGCCACCGAGGCGGGTATGTGAGTATAAAATAATACAGTTTTCTTTGACTATTTCCCTAAATCATTATCTATAACTAGATTCATGGATAGTTTAAAACTGGAAGTTGTGTAATTTGACACCCACAATGACCTTATCTACAACTTCGGTTTCGACTTTTCTACGCATGTTTCAAGCTTCACTTAAGTTTCATTTTGAATTTAAAACGTGACCTCTGTTCACCCCTATAAATAAACAAACCCCCCAAAGTTCATCACCCTAACCAAAAATGAGCTATGGCCTTCTGGATCAGTGCCCCCACTATCATTACCCATCTTAGTATTGTAACAAATTTAATTCGTCCGTTTTAAGGACGCGATTGTGCTAGTAACACCTGCGTAACCTTGCCGTCACATAACATGCAAGTGGCAGTGGATGAAAGGCTAGACCCAGGAAACCATTACCATATTATCAGATGACCGAATTGAACTAAGGACCTTCACAGCAAGGTCCTCGTCATGGAAATACCCTATAAAATATGCTTATATCACATTTCCTTCCTCCTAGTTTTTATGGGTTTTTAGTAGAAGGTTTTATTTACCTTTTCTTTTGGCCCGTTTCGTGCTATCACGCTATCAGCACTTTACAGAAATCCAGGTGATGATAAATGCCCTACTTCTTACATTAATTAATAAGACAAGTTTATCGTTGGTATATTTTCCTCTAGAATTTTCTGAACTCAAGTAAAAATCAGGAAAATACATTCAATCTTTTTTAAATTTTAAAATGAATAAGAAAATTGTTAAATAATAAAATTAATTTAACTATACAACCATTAAAAGGATCTAGCATCGGATTTAGTGTTTAAGATCTCTACCATGGTTTAAAATTATTGTTTTTTTTAAATGATTTGAAACATTTGAAATAATTAATTAAGTAATACAAATTAGTGTCGTTAGCTCAGTTGGTAGCCTGTCTGCCTACTGAGCTCAAGATCTCGGGTTCGATTCCCGATATGGCCGAAAATTGATCATTTATGAAAATATTTGTTAATCGTTTCACATTGATAAATTAACGGGCGGTAACTGGATGTTGTGTCGGCCCTAATTAAGAAAATATGCTAGGGGTTAGGAAGGTGGAATTTATAGGAAGTTTATCTGCATTTGCGTGAAGGAATAGTGGGACACCATTTTGTAAGTAACACCTTAATTACACCAGACGGAGATTTGAATCTGGGTCTCGCCTTCATCTGCAGTCCTGTCTACTTTGACCATTCGACCACTGAAGCAGGTCATATGCTGTTAATAAATAAATAATGTTCCAGATTTTCAGCAGTGAAATGGGTTATATTTTCAGATAAAATATTTTTTATAATTTTAAAAGCCGAGTTATACTTCCAGCAATGTTAAGGGAAAAAATTTCAAATTTGCCTTTTCCAAATAGTTAAACTTTTCTCCTGCAACGGTATGCTGTTTCCTTCCAAGATGTTTGTTACTGCACCCATTGTCCTCCACCCAATTTACTCTCATTGGAAGCTATTTAAAAATAGTGTATTTTCAAACCTACTCCAAACAATTATGCCACAACTTACAATTTTGAATAAACTGGACTCTCTCTTTCAGTAGAAAATCTATGCCGAATGGAAAAGAAAAAGGCCCAAGACGAAATAGGTGCGTTAAGGCGCTTATTCATAAAATAGGCAAAAACCAAAAGAATAGTTAACTATAGGCACTATAAAATTAACATATTATTGTACTTGTAATAAAATTAAATGCATGTATATCTCAACTGCCTATGTTTTACGATTTAGGAAAAGAAAAGGTAAATAGGCAGAATCCGTTCCCTATTAACGTGTTTGATTCACTTATCCTACACATATAGGCCCAAGTCAACCGTAATGAACTAATTCAATGTGTGCTCTGAAGGCGTGGTTCTCCATATACTTCTCGAATAATGATTCACTCTGTTAATTATTCATGAACATACTTTTAACATTGATAGTTAGCCTCTAACCCAAATGGATTGTAAGACGTGGTGATAAAAACAAATATTGCTAGTTTAAATACCTCAATTATCTTCACCAAGATTCCTGGTCACTCTTTTCTCTCAAGCTATGAATTACTATCAAGGAAGCAAAGGAAATTTAAAATTTACCTTTGGAGGCACGTTTGTGTGTAAATTTGTAGATTTGAGGGACAATTCCCAGCGTGGGATCCATAAAACATTTCACTAGAATTGGGCTTATATCCTTGTTGCAAACAAGGTGCGTGCCATTAAAAATTATGTGTCAGTGTTTACTTCTTCTTTACTTATGTCTAGAAGAAAAGAGGTCATTATGATGAGTTTCCATATAGGTCATTCGTCTAGCCCATAGAGAAAATACCCAATCACACTACACCTAGCCAGGATTCAAACCACCACATAATATTCAATGGCAAACCAGACTAGACGAAGTTAACTGCTAGTCCACTTCCCTATCAAAGCAGATTTATCTATGGCTGTGATTGCTATTATTGACGAATATCTCCTGTAAGTCCAATGATTATGTAGTAGGATGAAACAATTCAGTCATCCACTTTCCAACCCTGCTTCATGGTGTAGCAAGAGTGAGTTGTGTGAAGACTCCAGACTTTCTCTGAGAGATAGATATACCCTATTTTTGGTTGAAGGAACAGTTTAGAAAATTCAAACATATTTCTTTTCAGCCAACATAGATAGCATTTAATTATATTATTTGTGTTATTCCATAGGTATTGATAATATCCATCATATAAGTGACAGCTGCAGATAACATGATTTGATGTATGAATATATTAAGTTGTTTTAGTAACTTTAGTTACTAGCATCTACTATTCTTCCTACCAAAATCAGAATGGAAACTACTCCGTGAGCCACCCATGCTCTACGGTGTAGCAGCAGTGAGTTGTGTGAATACTTCAGAATTCCTTTGATATAAAATGTCAAGATATTAAGGTTCCACCACGTTTCAGTGTTGGAAAGAGTGGTTTGTTTTGAGACTCAATATTTTTTTCTATTAGCACCGTGTCTTACTAACCGTTCGGGCTATACGCTGAGTCCATAGTTCTTCTGAGCTAGACCTCAATGGCAACCCATCAAAAGCCCTTCCCCCACCCCTCTGATTTCCTCTAGACAAGCAGTCTACCTGAGAACATAACGATTTCATTCGAGCGGTAATAATATCCAGAGAATCTTGGGTCATGCCATATTATATCCCTACACTCAAATTATCATCCAACCAACATCATCTCCATCGATCTTAACTGTTTAGTTTTGTTTTTGGTATTCTTAATATCTCTAAGCTTGTAATTAGTTATATCTACATGCATCTGTGGTCACAAGCTTTAAGGCATCATTCTATCAACATATTGGGTTACCTCTGATGGGCAAGTCTGCTCGGTCAGGTGATTTAAAGTATTTTTACTTTATGGTTTCCCACTATTTTTTCATTTGCTGGTACATTTATTTTAAATTCTAACTTATTTTCACCATCAACATAAGTGACATGATAGATTGAACGGTTAGTAAGACGTGGTGCACCCAAAAAATGTGTTCACACGCCTTTTAACGAAGGATTCTGAAGAAAATATTTTTTCAACTGTAACTTAAATTTCAGGTGATTTTTCAAGTGATACTTGAATTCGAATCCCATTGACTTAAGAGGATTTAACTTTAAATGGTATAAAGTTGTATGATTACGATGTATCCCAAATTTGTATAGCTTTGTACCCTATTGTTTAATTTAAATAAGATCTAAGACTTCAATCAAATGACTTTACAATATAAAGTAGCGTGCATTTAAATGGTGAGTTTCGAAAATATGCACTATAGTCTCCATTTGATACCAGAAATATACCCGCATCGGGAGACACGTGGATTAAATGTTAGGTTGATATAGTACGAATTGCCAAGTGCGGGTAGGTCAAGATTCGAGTCCCAGCTTGATATAAATGAGTAAGTTCTTTAAAAAAAATCAGTTCTCCCTTAACGCAAGTGTGGTTACATTCCCTTTAATATTTCCCCTCTTTATCTCAGTAATGTTAATATGTATATGTAAGACACCAATAAATTAAAAATTACAAACACACTCATTTTAGAAAAAGTTTGATTTTACATTTGACGAACCAAACCACTTTTTACAATGTTTCAGGATATTTTGTGATATATAGGCTAAACGATTTAGATGTAAAATCAAAACATATTTTTTCCAATATTCATTTTAATATTAAGTGTACACAACTATTGTTATCATCATAGAAGTAGTATTAGACTGTCTTAGAGCGTATAGATTAATTCTTGCCGGATGAACTGGAATTGATTTTACATAAATTTGTAGTAGCTAGACAGTGTTTTTGTTTTTTAGTATGAAGTATTTATTGAGTTTTAACCTTGTTCTTTTGGTTGTCGCTTACAAGTTTATAATTTTTTGCAGCATAAGTTATCTAATTATTAATAATTGTGATTTTATATAATCATACATCAAGGAATCCCAAAAGTTAGGAGTGTAATTTCACAGTTTCAAAATAAAGGTAAAATAAAACTTATTTTCAGATGTAAATGTCTTAGCAATAAACCAATGAAATAGCGATAGAGAAATAGGACCAATAGGAAAAATCTCTTCCCTTTGTTACTGTTATTACAGTTTATGGATCTAAATAGCTTCTGGGGCATAGTTAGGATTTAATAGATAGTTTTAGGCTCATAATTATTATTGCAACGTATGTTGGACAATCCACCTTATTCCTCCCACCAAGTTCTGATGGACGCTTGATCTATATATTACTTCATTTTACTTTTTATATATAGCCTATATATATATATATATATATAGTTTACTTTGCGTATTGCTACCTGTGAGTCCAACACCTTAGCTCAGTCGGCAGTTTGCCTGCTCACTGAGCTAAGGGTTCCCGGTTTGATTTCCGGCATGGCCTAAAACATATTATTGGTAAAATTAGGATTTCCCCTCTCACGGTGAGGAATTAACGGCCGGGGGGCTGGGTTTTGTGTTTGTTCTAGATTAAAGTTAATTTGTGTGCTGATATAATCATTTGGACTGGAAAGTGCACGCTAAATACCTCAAATAAATGAAAAATGAAAATACCACCTGTGTGTACTTTTAATTATACTCAACCAATTTAATAGTATATGTCACTCTTATACAGTCAGGAGTGTGCTCATAACTCTTTTCCTTGACATTTCCCTTAAATCTTGGATTATTTAAGTATTGCGATGGACTGCAGTGTGCTGTGATTTGATATTCCATTACAATTTGATTGGATGATAATCATAAGTAGTTTTATGTTTTGGTGTGTTTTGAGCATAGTTCTGGTGTACTTTTATGAAGTCAGAATATGTAATAGGCTGTAAAGGTGTATATTGAAACAAAGATATAAATAACTCAAAAAAGAGAGACGAGGGGAGAATGCGAGTACAAAAAACATAATTGTTTGAGATCCTTTGTTCTAAACTAGAGGTACTCATGTTTAAATATTTCCAGGGGAAGCATCTCTTGACCTTCTTGGCCAACGGTGGTTAAGAGTCTTTGAAACCCGAGTCCTCCTTGCAGCTTTTAGAGCACAGCATACCTATTAATTTTCTCAGAATACGCCATTGTCAACTACAGTAATATATTACTATTAATATTAATTCATATCCATTCTATGCCTTGCTCGTATGATACATGAAAATCATGTGAAAAATAATATATGTATTAAATTAAATAGATGTTTTAATTTAATCAATTAGTTATTTGAGAGAAAAATAAGGTTCTTATATTGAACCAGTCCAATATAAGGGACGCCAGCCTTTTCAATTTAGGAGACACGGCAATTTTGGCTTATTCTGTTTCCAAGAGGCGGGACAAAGCATAATGGAATTAGAGATAGCACTCATATTTATCACATAAAAGTACTCTGAAAGTTAATATAGACTAAAGCAAGTATCTATTTGCATGTCACCTGACAGAAGCTTAGCAATAAGCGCTGAAAGTTAGAGTAAAAGAGTACCAAAAACTTTTATTTGCTTTAAACACTAACTACGGTTGCAATCACACAACAAAGACTAAAAAGAACTCTTCGTGTCACTGCCGAAAGAATTTTCCGAAAGATCGCAGCATCCAACCACCAGATCACCTAAATATTAAGGTGGTTCAATTTAAGGGGAAACGGTCTATTATAGAGACCTTTACCCTATTTATCCGTACAACTATAATGTAATATAAAATAGTAACAGAGTTTTAAAAATTTAAAATTATTATGTCATTATTTTATATAATCACCCTATTAAAATAAATAATACTTGTAAAAGACATTTTTAAATAAACTTAAAATTCAAAAATTATTGGATCGACTTTTTTTTTCAAGTTTTTGACATTAGCATTAATTTGTTCTATAAAAAAATATAGTTTTCATAGATCTCGCTTACAATAATTATGTATCTAAAAAAATAATAATGACTTCTGCTTTTAGAATAAAAAATAATTTAACAAGGTCTTGGTGAGTAAGCACACACAGGTGCTTTATATTTTACTTGTTGAAATGTAATTTTCTTCTAACTAGAGCGAGTAATGTAAAATTACACACGTTAAAGTTACTGTTCGTGAAGATTAGGTATGTTTAACTTCCATGCGATGTTTTCTTTTACGATTCATATAACTTGAGCTAGTAGAAAAAACATACAGGTGTTTTTGAAGGTTGTTTTTCTATTCTTTTTATCTCACGTAATGGTTAGTTAAAAGATGATTAGGCTACAGTAATTCTCTGCCTATTCCACGCTTCCGCATGTTAAGTACAATGCATACAACTGAATAAAATCTAAAAAAATCATAGTACATAAAATTCATACTAACCATTAAATAAATTAATTGTAACATTTGCGGGACTCCAAAAACAATTTGCAATCTAATTATTAAAAATGAAACATAATTATTTTCTCATTTATGAATATCATATACAAGCTTTAGTTTTCGTTTCGTTTAGTATCAAAATTAAAGATATTATACTAAGTTTAAAAAAAATTTCATTAATTAAGATGTTCAAAGAGATTAATTAATTGATGAAAAATAGATCCAATTTGGGGTTGAAAATTATCCGATTGGTTCTATAGTATTCACTTTCGTATCTTAAAATATTACTATAATATATTTTCTGAATACCAGTTTTGGGAGAAGTATTAGAAAATACCCTAAGTCATCATAGAAATTCACAAAGCTCTAAGAGTGTATATAAAGCTTCCAAAGTAAATTAAATTAATCATATTTTACTTTGGGAACTATTACGTATTTTTAAGGCAACAAACTAGCGTTGCTGCCATAAGCTATACACATGAATATTTCAGTGAAAAACAAGGATTAGAAAACAACAATTTGGTTAGTTTTTAACAATTTTTAACCCTTCTCTCCCATAAACAAATAAATTTCAGTCATAAAATTACATTCCAATAATAAAACAATTGTGATTTTGAAACTTTTCAAAAGACTCCTTTATAAGATTTAAAAAAATATTTTAAGATATTTATAGTTCATTACACCCATTTATAGTAATTGAATATTAAATATACACATTATATATAGTATAACATCAAATACACAAAACTCTATACATTATATTAGAAATCAATGGGAAATTAAAAGGTTGATTTTGTTTAAAAATACTAATTTATCAAAACACAAAATTAATAAACCCTTACCCTCTTCGGTAGCCACATGGTCTAAGGAGCTAGTCTTGCAATTGAATAGAATGCTGATGATGGGAAGATCGTTATTCGATCCCAGTCGGGTGTACTGAGGGTGATTTTGCCTGAATAGTTTCCTACTTCCCCCTCTCTCTCTCCACACAAATGTGGGTACCCTTCCACTTAATTAAACCTTTCTCAACCCTAACCATTTAAACTATATATTACATAGTAATATATACATACACAAATATATGTAACTATGTATAGCATATCATTGTATCATTCAAGTGAAAGCCGAATCACGCTTATTTACCATAATAAAGAATGGTTGAGAGATTATTTTATGAATGTCATTAACATTTGTTATTTGAATATAATTAGCTATCGCACCCACCAAAATATGTTTAGTCTAAATATTCATTCTAAAATCAATTTTTATACAAAACTAATATAGAGGCTGTTCCCGGGTTTAACGGCTAAATTTTAGAAGTAGTAGTGTGTCAAAAAACTAGCTCAAAATGTACTTGAAAGATTTGCTAGTTTTTGCTTTCTTTTTGTGCATGTGACAATAAACTAAATAAAAACAAAATAGGTTGGTATTAAATAAAATATTTTATTTATTTGGTTTCAATTGACGGCCTCCAGCCCGGAAACAAGCTTTGCACCTATCAATGACAGAACGAGTGGCTGACCGACATTGTGCGGCTGTTGTTTCTTCTCACGCTTGCGTAATCCTTTGTCGTAATTATTGAAGGTCATTAAAAGGCATTTCATAAAATTTTTGCTAAAGAGCTCCCCATAAAAAATAATTTAGTGTTGTTAAATCAGATGAAAGCAGAGGCTAAGCTTCATGTACAGCACGACTGACCCATCTCCCAAGAAAATTAATACTAAGCTATTTCTGAGGACCTCTTCAGTAAAACGTAAATTTATTTAGATTTTGCTGTCTATGTGAAAAGAAAGCTAAAAGGAACCAATCTCCAAAATACATTTTGAGTTAGATATTTGATCCACTACCACTTCCCAAAGTTTAGCCATTTAACCCGAGAACATCCTACATATTACATATTCAAATCATATCAAATTATTAGAATATTACACAGGATGGTAGAAACTATTAAAAGTTCAATTTTTTGATCAACCCGTTTTACTATCTGCTCAGATTATACGCTTATGTAGTAGTTACGTCAATGAGTAAGAGATTAGGGAGGATGGATTTAGAGGAAGTACACACACATTTACGTGGGAGGAGAGTTGAAAACCAATTTGTAAAAACCAGCCTCAGTACAACCGACCGGGATTCAAATTCAGATCTTCCTGTCATTGGCATTCTAATCTAACACGAGAATGATGCCTTAGAACATGTGGCCAATAAAGAAGGTCATTATAGTTTTATTATTTATTACTATTAAATTAATATTGATTATTTAATAAATTAACCAACTATTTATATACAATTCGATTCTGCTAGCTATTTTAACAAAGCCTGTATAAAAACCTTTCAAGATAATTATTATTATTATTAAAACACTTGTATGGTAACAGTTTATACAATAATACAGTATTATTTTAACTAAAAATAGTATTTTCATAGAACAAAACCAATTGCTCTGTGTGTGTATTGTCAATATAAATGTAAAAAAAAAAGTGAAGTAGACCCTACCTTGTTTATCTCTGAGTGTCAGAATCTACTTTCAGCTAGGGTGCGTGGCTTGTTGACTAAAAAGAGTGTATATACGTTGTTACGGACCTCTTTGAATGATGTGTATTTTTTTTTATGTAGAGATAGACTAAATAAAAAAAATACTTAACTTACATTTCATGCTCTGTGTTTAGTAAGATTTTTCTAGATTGGGGCTTAGTAAACTGTGATCTAAAACATGACGTGCTATCAGATTCATGTGTGTGATTTGAATTATGCCAGCGAATCTGGAATTCCTGGAAGAAAATTTAAAAGATTATATTATTTAACTCTATGAAGGTACAGTGGATAGACAGGGTGACAAATGAAGAAGTCGTAAGAAGGGTGGGTGATAAAGAACCATTTTGGATGTGATTCTTCTGTACAAATCAAACTTGATCGGAAACATCCTTAGGAAGAACTGTCTTCTGCATAGAAGCCAATGTTGAGGGAAAGAGGAGCTTAGGAAGAAGGAAGATTCAAATATTGGAGGATTTAAAGGAAAGTAGAAAATTCTGGGGGCTGAAGGATGAGGCAAAGGACTTGGGAGAATCAGTGATCTAATTTCTCTGACTAAAGGAATGGACCTGTCATAAGATAGAACACATAATAATAATAATAATAATAATAATAATAATAATAATAATAATAATAATAATAATAATAATAATGAATTAGTGTGGTAAAATTGATATTGTGAAAAATTATTAATTATTCGTGAATGTGCAAAATAGTATGAACCTCAGAATGATTATATGGAAGGGATGTATAAGGATTGACTACTCAATGAAGGGCCTAAGAAAAATATTGCAATTAGTTATGTTCACACTAACTCAGGTTTTTTGTACTTCCTCTCATTTTTAGGGTATACTGGCCATGAGTCTTTTTGGAGCTAATTTTGTCCTGGGCGTGATTTCTTCAGTAGATTTCACCAAATGGTTTACTTCTAGTAATGGTATGGATATTAATGTTATCTGTCATAGTGTCTACTCCAAATATATATACAAACACTTTATTCTGTGTTACTTGAAAATGACTTAAATAGTTTCGTGATGCATTGCTCTACCTACATCTCACATCCATATACAAACTAAAATTGTATGATGCTTATGTATCGTAATAAATTATTGGTCTTGACATATATTTCAATCTTCCACCTTTCTAATATTTTTTCAAATTAGGGCAGATAGTGCTGTAGGTCACACTGTATCAAAATTCTTTTCCACATCCAGCAGAACGTCTATATAACTGTCCTTGTTTAAACAGACTACCGCATCCTCCACCAAGCTTGTGATGGGGTGAATCGTATAATATTGGTTTCGGAAACTAAATTTGCAGCCAAGAACTCTAGTTGTTCTTTTCTGATAATTTTTAAACTATAGAGGTACATTTATCAAATAACTTGCTTAGTAAGCTAAGAAAGCTTATAGGGCATCGATTTTGAGGAAATTTAGCATCCTATCCAGGTTTTGAAGGTATAGTTATATCAGCTACTCTACAAGTTTAGGAAAAGTAGTCTTCTGCGCAATTTTGTTGCAAATACTTTATGGAGAAACGAAGTCACTCTTGCAGGAGTGTGTCATAACATTTCTTTTGTGAAGTGGTCAGTTCCTTTTTGAATGGGTTTTTAAGTTTATTATTTAAAGACCTGATGATATTATGTTCTGCAGAGTTTATTGTCACAATTGAAGGTGTTATATGTTGTGAGAGGCGTTATTTTCCCCCATTTCTTCTTGGAATAGCTAAGATTTTCCACTAGTTGTGTTTGATGAAGTCTTTATCATAACTACTTAATCCTCTTGATCTTGAAAGCTGGTTAACTTAGTGGTTTGTTAGTTATCTCTAAAGTTTTGTTTGTTTTACCTCAGACCCTGAGATTTATCTTGATTTTGAACAATTGTATAATTTGATCAGTTAATAATACCTTGCGTTGAAGAGGGTATTCCGGGGGGTGGTTGTTGAGGAAATGCTGAGTTCCTTTTTAAAATTTTTAGGTTTCAATACAATTTTTATGAATTTGATAGGATATTTCACCTTAATAGACGTCCACATTTACCTCTGATCCTGTTGAAAATTTAAATAAATTATCCCATCATCAAACTTTATCTATACGTGCCACATAGAGATGGTCTACTTGTTCCGTACGTCTCAGTTAAATCGAATGGATAAACACGCTGAAATGTTTTCACATGTAGGCGCACTTCACTAAAAATTAAAAAAAAAACACATTATTCTAATGATGTGTTTACAAGATCCATGACAATGAGACATTTCAAAGCGTGACGCAATTCCTATTACTAGCTTTTTATAAGTCAAGGAATATCTATCTGAAATGAATTTAGATTATATCTTGCCTTTGCCTTCTATTGTCCTGTATATGAATAAGGTACTATCATAGACTTTTTAATATCTATATATAGTATTTTAAAATTAAATAGCCTATTATAATATTTTAGAAAACATTCTAAAGTAGTTTAAAGTAAGGAGTGGGAGTAATTGAAGTTAAGACAAAGAAAACTTAGGAAATAACTATAACAAAATATCAAAAATTTTAATTTAATTAATTAGATAGTTTCAAAATTTGTAGATGAATTGAGTTACATTAAAATTCAGAAATATTGCTTGTAATTTGCTTCTAATGAGCAACACATTGTCAAATATGAAGATTTTAAATAAATTGATATTACATCATCAGCTGAATTAGAACATTGGTTGACGACAAGTCTAAAATATACGTTTAACATATTAAAATTGAGTTACAAAACTTGGATACAATAAATTAAGGACAAAACAAAATTTAAAATCAACTGTGTTGCAAATAAATTATAAAATTTGAATTATTAGGTTGACATCTCCCATATGAAGTTTAATAAAGTGATTAAGTGTTCTTGGTACAATGGTTTGAAGAATATAATAATTTTAATTTTAAGGTTATGTATAAAATCTAAGCCTTATCTTATTCCAGTCCCATTACTCCTTGTAATCATCCATAGAAAGATGCTGATTTATATTCTTCCGACATGTTTCGGTATATAAAATACCATAATCATGGAAAAATGTAAAATTAAATTAAAGAACACGAAGAAAAATGTAATTCATATTAGGGAATGCACTTAATGCAAAAACAGTTGGGTCAATTTAATTCCAAGCTTGTATAGACTACAGTTGTCTAGCTATTCAAGATGAAATAAAAACAGATATAGAAATAACAATAATAGGAAAGAATGACTATCGTAAATTAGTCAACAGATACACATCTTTGTCTTCACCTGCTCTTCGTCACTATATATATATATATATTTTTTACGCTTTAGTTACTTTTATCTTCCCCTCCTCTTTACTACTTCCTCTTCATGTAGCCTCTTATACCCCCAACTGCAATAGACGATGATGTATAATATTCGTATTTAAAAAGCGGAAAGAAAGATGTCGAGATAAGAATCTATCAACATCTTTAATTCTTCTAAAAAAAAATTCACTTTTTCTTCGCCGTCTCTTAGTAGCCATCTGGGCTAACCACATTTAACTATACTAATGGTGAACAGATGAAAGGTGTAGTTTTGAGTAAGTGTACCCTCAGTTCATATAGTGAGATTATGAAACAATTTAGAAAAAAAATCTCTCATTACACAGGCTCGAGATTTGAGCCCGGACTTTACAGAAACCGCCCAACTTGATTAGGTGAGCCTTATATTTAGTCCGTATGCCCACCGGTACGGAAGGATTCCATTTTAAAATGCTACGTGTTTAATATCCTTGAGTTGACCTTGGTGGTCATAAGGTAAAGTGCTTGCCTCAGGATCCGATGTTCGTGGGTTCAAGCCCTGGGTCAACGGATTTTTCTTGAGCGATAAAATCCGTAGCACATCTTCCTTCGTAGGAGAAATATGTCTATCGGTCTCGTGCCGATTATGGTATGTAAAGTAACCCTTGAAGGTATCTGAAAATACCTTTCCCGGCAAAATTTGTATTCCCTTTCACTTTCGCTATCAGAAATTCTCGTGGGCTGATATAATCAGTTGGTTCAGAAAGTACACGTTTATTCCTCAAATAAACAAATCAAAATTTCTTTGGTGTAATTTAACGTCCACTTTCAATACACATCAAAACTTTACATAAAAAGTAGACTCAATACACTACCAAATACCTTTAATTATTCATTGAATAAATAAAATATAATGGTTACTTATATATATGTGTGTGTGTTTGTTGGTATGTGTGTAGGTGCTAGAATTCAAAATTTAAGAAATATCGAAAACTGAATATATGCTTATTACGTAATGAAACAATAATGAGTGCATCTTAAACGTATTTAAAAATAAACCCATTGAAATCCTTATGCGTTAAACCTTGTGACCACTGATTCGTGTCACTATTAAACCAAGAAACATAAAAAGTGGGGGTTGGGTATGGCTTATATTAGCTTATTATACTTTCCAATACTGTTAGCCTGAAGTCTTAAATGGCGTGATCACTGGGGTGGGTAGCTCCCAATGAATTACGTATTTAGGTAGTAAATAAATCTTTAATCACAATGGGTTTTTTTATGAAGCATTGAAAATAATAAAGAATATTTTATATAATTTAGAAAAAATTTCGTTAATGAATAGAGAACCAATTGTTTAACAACAAATAATTAAATGTTAAAAATTATTTAAAAATTGTTTATACAAACTTAGAGCGTTTGGAGTGTTGTATATATTTTTGGTATTAATAGTAGTACAGGGATTTACACTAAGATGGGATGGAAGGGGAAGCGATAAAAGATCAGCGTTTTTGCAATTTTTGTGGCAAAACATTTTTTTTTTGTTAGATTAAACAAAATATTGCCCCAGTACAAACATAGAATTACATTTTCTTTATATATTGGTGTCAACAATCTCTGAATATTCATCATGAACATAGTGGCATTAGATGAGAAACCTTTTAAATGTAGATATAAAGTTGTCATCAAATCCCAAGACACCCTTGACAGATATTCAAGAAATTTTGAGGTAAAAGCAATTATTGTTTCAAAATCAACTAATCCATTAATTTTTTGTAAGAATATTGATCGTAAAGTTGATTAATCTGCCAACAATTAGGCTACCTACGACACCCAGTTGCGTTATTTTAGTGACAATAAGATTTTGTAAGGTTCATAGCCTACCTATAGTGATCCTTGTATAACCACCATTGAACGAAGTAATAATTTCATGGTATTGCTATGTATGCGCTAAGGTTAATACAATCAGTCAACAATAGCACTTTACGTGTGTTATATTAATTATACTATTCCAAGATATATTGTACATTTGGTTAACCCTATACTGAATGCTGTGTTGAGTTAGTGATGTTATTCTAAGATACATTTGAGATGTTTGTTACCTTTTTACAATCACTGAATGGTGTGGGGTTTCAGTTGTTTATTTTTCATTTTGAATTTAAAATATGTGTTATTCTAAAAATAATAACTAATACTAAACCGTGAGTGGTATTCGTGATGTTACTTTATGTTGGAATTAAGACGTTTGTTACTATAAAATAACCATTATATAGTGAGTGGTTTTAGTGATATTACTTTATTTTTAAGTTAATAGATTTGTTACGCTATAAAACCCATAAATGGTGAGTTGTATTTTTGACACTGTTTTATGTTAAGGTAAGATATTGGTACTATAAAATAACCATTGAATGGGAAGTTGTATATTTGATACTATTTTATGTATAAGGTACTAAACTTTCTGCTCTAAAATAACCATTGAATGGTGAGTTATATTACTAATACTGCTTGATTTTAAATAATATCTAAGTGTGAACTTTCTACAGTCACTACACTTTCTACAGACAAATGGTCTGCTGTACTAGTGAATAGTGAATTAACATTTTGTTAAGGAAGTTACAACTAACAACTTGTAGTCACATCAAATGCTGTGAGAATTTTTTTTATATCTTTGATAATTGTAACCACCAATTAATGTTCATGTTGAAATGCGTTTAATAGAAGAAATATTTTTTAATACTTTTTTGTTGGCTATTTTGAATTTTTTTTGTGCATACATTATTTTTATCACAGTGTCTTACCATCCGTTCAGGTTATACGCTTATACACTAGTTACGCTTTTGGTTCTTAGGGACAAGGAAGGTTATATTTAGAAGAAGTGTGCCGAGAAATACGTTGAGGGAGGGTGGAATATCATTTTGGAAAACCACCCTAAGTACACCCGACCAATATTCGAACCTCGATCTCCCCTCATCGGCAGTTGCGAGAGTTGCGCCTTCGACCATGCAGCTATGGAAGCAGGTTTGTTTGTTATTAGATCCCAAAAAGAGGAAAGGGTTTAAAATATAATTGCTATTGATAATCGAATGAAACTTATATGTATTAATAAATAAGTGTATTAAATGTTGAGAAGTAGTTTTAGATTACAACTCGCTTTCCTTGTTGGGGGCTCTGCCCCCAAACCCCCAGTGAGTTTTCTTTGCAAGTGGATGTAAACTAGTGTAATTTCAGCGTTGTTTTGAACGTAACAACTTAAAGTTACTGGTATTGTATTGTATATACCGCTCCGACTTTAAAGCTGCTCCGCCATTTAGACTTTTTTTCGGGGACTAAAAATTAAAATTTTAAGCTTTTTGTAATTTTCCCGTGGGTTACAGTTTAGAAGCTATAAGTTTGCCAAATTTCAAGTTTATAGCTCATCTGGAAGTGGGTACACATTAATGTCAGTAAGTGAGTGAGTCAGCCATGTGGCTTTATAGTAGTAGTAAAATATAAAAATTATGGGTCTGGCCTTGAGTGAGAATACTAAGTATTTTTTTCTCTGCGTTGAAGTGTATATGTCTTGAGTCCTCTTTGAAGTAAATATTTAACACAAATAGGTAGTGAGAAACTCTAAATACACCGTAATAAAGAGGTCCAGGTAACTATTAAACATGTTTTAATAGTAATAATAATGTATGTTTGATGAAGAAAGAAATGAATAAACTTTCTAGAGCAGGTGCTACACTTGTGACTGCACTAGGACTGGTTCACAGCCTGCTTCACTATGAGCGGATGTCGCATTTCAAAGATGTATACATATAAACCCACATATGTGTTATCTACATTCACTACAAAGTAGACTGATTCAGCTATAATACAATACTGATTTTTGATCAAAGCAGATAAATATAACACATTTCTTACACATATAGGGCATTTAAGGTGTTATTTATCTCCAGTTTGTAATTTTTTAAGCTCTACATTGGCCCTGATTTTTAGCACCAGATTTATTCGCATGCCAAATTCAAGGTATTTTGTCCATAATCACATTAATAATTTTATCATTTAGTTAGTCAGTAAGTCTGACTCATTAATTTATATTACTTATGTAGTGTCTACTTTAAGTAGACTAACATTTTAACTAACATGTGTGTCTATGAGAACATTATTTAATAACCTATAATTTGCTTTTAAAAGATTATATTCTTGTTTTTATATCTTTGTGTTTAAACCTTTTCTTACTGCATCTTATTACCTGTTCGGGTTATTCTCATTTAATTATACCTAGCATGTTTCAGTGGCCACATGGTCTAAGTCGTTACACTCACAATATACTATACTGCATATTACGGGGAGATCGTGGCTCTTCCCAGTTGGGTGTACTTAGTATGGTTTTTCCAAACTGGTTTCCCACTCTCACTCCAAGTAAATGCGGATACACTACCTCTAAGTTCAACCTTCCTAATCCCTAACCTATTAGCGTAATAAGTACATAAGCGGATAACCTTAGTGGGTAGTAGGACGTGGTGCTAAAGAAATAATTAATAGGTAAATATGAGTATTATGCAGTTTAGAAGAAATGTACTCACCTTTACGTGGAGGAAGAGTAGAAAGCCTTGGTGAAAAAACCTTTTAGTACACCTGACCTGTACTAGAACCTCAACCCCTCAGTCAACAATGAACCAGAGTAGATGAGCCTGACGTTTATTCCGCATGGAATCATGTGTTTACCTTACAGCTTACACTGTTCTATCTCAATTTCAAATATCATATTCGTAGGCGTTCAAGTATTACATGAGCACATTTAGGGCCATTTTGGACCCCCTTTCCCCATTTTAAATCAAATATATACAAACGCCAAACCACCTCCTCCTCTTGCTTACGTTATATTTAACGAACTTTGTGTTATTTATTCACAAGAATAAAGATTTTTTATACAATTTTTTAATTTATGGCTATTAATAACGTAGAGGTGTAAATTAATGGTCCGAAACCATTCACAATAAAAACTGTTTTAAGATAAATTTCGCGTTACTCTCGTGTTGGACTAGACTTCCGAAGACGGGGAGATCGGTGTTCGATTACGGTCGGGTGCACAGAGGTTTTTTATTAGATAGTTTTCCCCTCCCCTTCCATGAAAATTCAGGTGCACTTCCTCTCAATTAAAATTTCTTAACCCCTAAGCCATTAGTGTAATTAGTTCATAGGCGTATAACCCGAATAAGTAGTAAGATGCGGTTCTAAAAATAAAATATGAATTTAAATTTACTGTGCGAAGCAGATACAATTTAAAAAAGTTAAGAAAATATTTAAATTTCATATGTAATATAAACTTTATTTAAATGATAACACAAGTTAATATAAGTGAATATATTAATTATTATAGTTATAAGAAAACTAAAAGCTAATTGACCAAGGTCCTTGTATCCACGTCTCCACACTTATTTGGGGTGTTTGGGTCACTGAGCCATTCTTACCCTTCTCTCACTGTCTTACGTAAGCATTGTTCTGACACCCTTTCCCATGTCAGCAAAAATAAGCAAAGC
>CABFWB010000525.1:173012-186696 GCA_902151455.1 Timema bartmani
CCCCCCCCCCCCAAGGTATTACTTGAATGCCTCTTTTTAGTATTTTTAAAATTTTTTTCAAAAGTAATATTTCTTTATACATTTTTGCCACAGTAAAAATGATTATCAATAATATAATATATTACGTGTTTACCAATGAAGAAAAGGTTTGAAGCCGATTTGAAGCCAATTATTAGATGGATAACAAGTATTTACTACCAAGAGCTTAGCAATTTAAAGGTGAAGAAAACATAACAAGGGCTTCAACAGAAATGGGTAAACTTGACAAGGATGATCGTTTTTATTTTACTTTTTTAATTTTTTTTATAATGTCTAGAGTAATTTTCTTGCTCTTTTAGTCGCGTGACGAAGAATCTTGAAGAACACACACGTTCCCGATAACAAACCATCTTATTAAGTAGTGCATTTAGAACATACCTCCAGTAGAAGACATGGTCAGGTAAACATGAAAAAGAGAAAAGTAACCCGGAAAGATGGTACGCATTCAGTGTTTCACTTCCAATAAATGACTAAAAAAACTAACTTATAATGTCCTACTTATTTGCCCGGGCCCGGCTACTCACGCAACAATTATTATTGCAACTATTAACTTTCATGCTAGTTTCTTTTTATACTTTATAAACACTTCAAACTAATGAGTCATTTAACGCCTCGAACTTAATGATTTCAGTGAATTTAAAACCATTTAAGAGTACTGCAGATTCGACACCTTAACTCAAGTGGTAGCGTGTCAATCTACTTAGCTAAAGAACCCGGGTTTTATTCCCACCATACCCGAAAAATTAATCATTGCTGAAATGTGGAGTACAACTTTCACAATGATGGATTAACTCCTGGGTGCTGAGAGTTGTGTTCTAGATTAATTTTAGTTTGTTTTAGTTTTATTACCGCGCCTTACTACCTGTTCAGATTAAACGCATATATGAAAATTACTCTAATGGAGTAGGGATGAGGAAGGAAGCGTTTAAGTGAAAGGAAAGTGGGAAATCATTTAGGAAAAACCACTCTCAGTAGACCCGAACGAGATTCGAATCCCGATATTCCAGTCATCAGCAGGCAAGTCTAACGCCTTAGACCATTCAGCCACTGAATCTGGATGTTCAAGATTTAAGTGAGTTTATAAGTATTGTGCTAGTATATTAACATGGTTAAGAAAGTGAACGTTAAGCAATGCTTGGCCTGAAATAAATGGCCTTAAATTGAACATTGATAAAACTCAAACCATTTCAATATATACACGCAGACTACACCAGAATGAGGACAGTTCCTCGCTAACTGACATACGGCTAGGTGTAACCACAGTATAACTGACAAATAAGACTAAAACCCTTGGTTTGATTGTTGATGAAAATCTCAACTGCACATATCAATTAACTACGATTTGCAAGAAAGTGCGTGCCTGCTTACATTTGCTGAGAAGATTGACGAATTTTCTACCAGAATTAGTGCGAATTATTCCTGCCCAGAGTTTAGTATTGTCACACTTTGGCTAATGTGACGTAGTATACTATAACTTAAAATACTAGCTAGTAGAACGATCACAATGACTGAAAAACACGTGTTCGATAGGGTACATATTTAACTTAAAACAGCATGGCCATATTTAAATGTATTTTAATAAACTGTGTTGGCTAAGAATAAATGAAAGATGAAGGCTACGCGTATTAGTATTGCTTTACAAAATATCATCAATATCTGAGCCTCAATACCTCTCATCACTGTTCTTATTTCTGAAGAATAAACACACCCGTGCTACTAAATCAGAATCCACTCTATAGTTGTATATTTCCATTCATAGCTATCAAATATATGCTCGTTCTTTTATTGTGTTAGCATCGCAGCTTTGGAACAAATTAGATAACTAGACTTGCCCCTTGACATTGGAAATTCCCTTCAAGTGGGCGGTCACACAATATAATATCTTGTCAAATAAGCTAGAGTGAGTTCTTGTAAATAATTTAGCTGTGAATGAGTGTGTGAATGAGCGTGCAAATGGTTTTCTACTTATTTGAATCTTCATTTTAATTATATATTTTTCATTACTGTTGATATTAAAATGTGTTCGTATTTCAATAAATTTATTAATATATATTGTATTTAAACTCTGGTTAAGTGAAAGAGAATTCAAAGAGAGCGTATTTATCTATCCTCTTTCACAAAGTAAATAGGTAGATGTTCTTAATACCTTTTGATATGTTTTAGTATTGGTTAATCTAAATGGTATTTAAGTAAACTGGAACCTTTCGGCAATATTGGATCCAAACAGAGAAAAAAATCAACGTTTTTGGTTTTGAGGAAAAGAGTACATTTGTTGCCGAAACTCGATGGGTGTATGGGGAAGTTTCATAAGAGTGTCCGATGGAGTTTTGAGAACTAGGTGTTCCTGGAAGCTATTTATTTATTTGAAATATTTAACGTGCACTTTCTGAACTGACTGATAATATCATCACACGAAAATGTCTGTGAGCGAGAGCGAAATGGCCTACGAATTTTGCAGGAAAGGTATTTTATCATACCGTCCAGGGTTCTTTTACATGCTACTATTGACATGGGACCGATGGCTTTACTTCCCCTCCGAAGAAAGTTGTCTTACGGATTTTTATCGCACAAGAAAAATTCATAAACCTCAGCTGGGTTTGAACCTACGAGCTTCGGAAACTCAGGCGAGCACTTAATCCTAACACCACTGAGGTTAACAGGAAACTATTTAGATTATGTTAGGTTATCACAAGCATTTTATCAAAGTTAAAATATTATTTTCATAAAGCTTATATATTAACATCTTTTATAATCATGTAGATTACACAAAACATTTCATTTGTAATATGTTCTCACTACAAGACACTGTTAGGATAATCAAGTCATGTGAATTATTATGGGCATATCATGCACGCGAATGGGAGAAACTATAACTGTGTTCAGAGTATTGACTCGCAAACCCAAAGGAAAGATACCATTGGAAAGACCTAGATGCAGATGAGAGGATAACATTAGAATGGACCTGAAAGAGATAGGGTTTAATGAGGTGGATTGGATAGAACTAGATCAAGATAGGGATATGTGGCGTAATTTTGTTAGTGCGGCAATGAACTTTTGAGCTCCTTATGCCGTAGATTAAGTAAGGTTGTAATTTTATCTGAGAATTGGGGTGGATACAAATTGAATAATATAACCCTAGTTTAAAATTACGGTTGGGAAATATGGTGTTATGTAGCAATAATTAAATTTTAGTGTTGATACAATATGCCCATATATTCCTCTGCAGCTGTCCCACTTAATATAGTCACTTCTCCTTAGTTCAAATAACTGTTTAAATACGGGTTTCTGTATCCTTGGCAAGAATCGACTAACTAATCATTTATATTATATTGACAATATTTTTTAGATATATATAGTATACCTTATATATTGTACTTGTACAATTATTGTCTATATGTATAAGAAACATTCCAAATCATAAAAAGAGCCATTCTGTTTTATCCTTGTGTAAGGTACTTTCTCTATTTGCCGGGAAATAGTCTCGACTGGCACTGCCATATAAGACAGTTGTTCTCTCTCAGCTGGTCATGACTTGTCAGTTAATTATTATTAGAATTGCTAGAACGACAGTTCCCATACTAGGACCACGCTCGGCATTATACTAAGTAGTTATGTATGTGTATATGTGTGTGTGTGTGTGTGTGTGTGTGTGTGTGTGTAAAAAAATGGAAGAAAAAGGGGGGAAGCAGAAAGATGGAGAGTAGCGATGGATGGTCCAAGATAGTTCATGTGAGTAGTGTAGTGTAGCGGACAACACGGAACAGGTGATGCGGTTATTACAGGCTAGCAACAGGGTATCTTCCTGTTTCGTAGAACTGGCTACGCTCAAATTACAGCCGACGCCAAACTGGCAACGCTTCTTGATTGATATGGTGAGCCTTATCTTAATGTACGACTTTATATCTAGCTCACATTTTTATTGGCTTCGCTTCTTAAAGAGGGAGAGAGAGAGAGAGGGAGAGAGAGAGAGACGGAGAGAGAGAGAGAGAAAACATATGGGGATAAGAACTTGAAAAAACCTGGTAAAGGTAATAATATTGCATATTACTGTCTTTATCTAAACTAAAAGACTCTTGCAATTATTTTCTACTGACCAGGAAACAGGATGTTTGATTTACTGATTTTAAACTGTTTGTTATTTATAGTTTCTTTCTGCTCTTCATTGGCAAATATAATCATAGTAGAAAGGCAGTCTAACTGGAATGGATAGATATACTTGTTTGACTCCAGCCAGTTTATCAAATAATCTCCTTATTTGACCTATATAAGTTTTCTATTAGTTAATATAAAATATTGATATTGCCAGTATTGATTGCATTTCCGGAGGAATCAGGATTAGTAGAGCAAATGATTGATAAACTGTACCAACTGTGCCCCTTCTTAAAATCCATTTCAAAACTAGGTACACAGCTCTACTAGAGTTAAAGAAGTAATTATAGATACTTACTTAACCTGCTGTTATCTATGATGCATGCTTGGCGTTTGAAATATTTATTGGTCGGGTTATTCAGTTTATAAAATTATCATACTTATTGATGCGTAATTTATTATTACACATGCATTGTAACCAGATACATCTATTTGTAAATTATCTTCCCCAAGAAGCAATAAGAAGAAAAAAGGATAATAATTGAAACTCTACATAGAGCTTAACATTATTTTAATATTCAATTAGTTAATTAAGAGTATTTTAGAATAATTTTTAAAATTTAAACTGTATTTTTTATATTTGCATTAGCCCTAGATAGAAATAGGTGAAACTAACGATTTGAAGTTGTAAGTTGAGTCTATTTTTTGTACATCATATACCGATTTTGGTCAATTATTTTCAAGAATAAGAAAAGTTCAAAATACTTTCAATCAATATTGGTAAAGACATATCTATTAATGTTTTCAAATATGCCTTAGGACATTATTTCTATCCACATAATCTGTGACTTTGACACATGATTATAGCCTAGATATGAAGTACCCAAAATCTGAAAAATACTATTTGATTGGTTTTATCATAAATCACTGAATTACACTTATCATAGACTCTTCACTTATAAAATGTTTGAACAGATGGATATCATTCTGAAAGTTGAACAGAAGTAAGCCAGTAAAAAAAAAAAGTTTGTTCTAATTTTGAACTAAATTATGAGCACCTCTAAGAGAGGTAGCTAAACGTATTTTTTATAAATTTTACTTTATGGTTGTCAAACGTCAATAGACCTATAAGAGACATGCATGATAATTTTGCATAAAAACAAATAAATAATTGAAATAAATAATAAATTATCATCGGATGTAAGGTGTTACTGTATGAAAGAGTAATAGTAAATTATGCTTAAATTAATCACAGACAAGATATTATAAATATTCTAATGTAAACAAAATTTAAAAAAAACATAAATTATGGGTATGTTATAAATATATTTTTTAATTCGGTGCTTCTTTTATAGTAAATATAAAACTCGAGAATTTGATCTAGTGCTACCTAGACCGTGGCCAAGAGGGCTGAGATTATAAGAACTGCCCAGTAAGGCACATGAAGACCCATATGTTCAAAATTAATCTATGATAAATATAGAGTATACTATTAACAGTTCACCTATAATTTGGAGAGTATTATGCCTATATACAAGTTGGCCCACGGAAAAGTAGCCCGCCTCCTATGTCCAGCAGGCGCCTCACTCTGAATTGGAGGAGGTCAATCCCCTTCCACCCATATTGTGACATGAAGAATGAGCAAGGCTAAAGCTTTATTGACTTACCCACATATTACAACAGAAGGTGGAAGGGGATTGACCTCCTCCAATAAAGAGTGAGGCGCCTGGTGGGCTACTTTTCCGTGGGCCACCCTGTATAATATAAATACATAATTTTGAAACATTTTAATATATTTTACTATTTGATTTTTATATAATATTTTCAATAAATTGGTACAAAATCCGTAAAACAACTAATTGTCATACATAATTTAAAAATATGTATGAATGACACATCCAAACAAAATGAATATATTTTTAGTTTACATTATATACAAATCCACTAACCTTATATTTATTTAAATATTTAAAATAATTTTATAGCTTTTAGCCCGCAAAAGATATTTGTTATTTGCTAAAGAGTATTTGAATATTGATTAACCAAAAGATGTTATATAGGTTATGAAGGAAAATAGTCGCCACCCTCTAAGCTGATAAAGTTATGGAAAACCTTCCAACTATGTATAGTAATCATTTAATCATAGGAATAATCCACAAGTTGTTTAGAATCTCACTTTTGTGGTGCAGTTAACTCGAATAAATAAGAAGGCTGTAAATAAAATAGAGCTATGATTTCTTATTAATCACTTCACACGTTTAGATGAAAACAGTTTATCTTTTATGTTACCATTATCTTTATTTTATATATTGTACATGTGTCACTAAATAAAAAAAAATATCATCAGTTTATTTTGCACCACGTCTTAATACCCGTCCAGGCTTTGTGCATTAATTCGAACTGATTGCGTATAGATGATAAAAGTCGAATTTAGAGAAAATGTACCCACAATTGGTGGAGGGATATTGGGAATACACTATGAGAAAACCATCCTAAGTAAATCTGACTGGTGTTTGAACCCCAAACTCTTCATCAACTGCAAATCAGACTAGAGAAGCCTAGCGCTTAGCCCGTGTACCCACTAGTGCGGCTAGAATAATACTCTCTCTGCATGGCCATTTGATGTATGTTATATGGAATTAAATAAACAAAAAACTTACTAGACACTATCAATTGGTTTTTAGTTTATTACAAATTCATTTAGGAGAGTAGCTAATGGGAGGAGAAAGGACCTTTGTATAGGATGATTGGATGAGGACAAATTATGCAGTGGATGAGAGATTATCAATAAGAGCAAACAGTATATAAAACATTCACTGATGAAATCAATTTAAATTTTCTTTAATGTATTACTTTTGTTTGTTGTAGCTTTGTGACTAAATGGCATTAATATTAGATGCCATTCCACAATAATGAATGTTCTGGTATAATCCTAGACAAAGGATATATTTTTTATAACATCAATTACATAAATATTAAGTTTTTCAAGATCTATTTTAGAAGTGTTACATTTAATTAATCAGTAAAGGCATTCATTTGTCCAATAGAGAAATCAGCAAGTTTCTTAGATTTTTATGTTAAAAACAGACTTTTTGTGCATTGGTGGACTCTAAATTGGAAATATCTAGAATCTAATCTAAAATTTAAGGGAATAATATAATGCTAGAATGATATATTATATATTTTTTTATTTAAAAATCTTTGTTAATATCTTAGTCATAGTTTCACAATGTGTAGCTCTGCAAACTTTGTTCAATGTATGGTTTTCTTTCTTTGTTTGCTGTCAAATATAGTTTTTCAATTTAACTTATTCATTATTAGGCCTACGGTATATTTTCTTCACACATTTTTGCAATAAGTTATTTTAAATGTATTTAAATATATATATAATACATAAATATAAATAGATATAGATATAAATAAATTAATATAAGCCACCTCTTTAAGCCCCAAATATTGATGGATAGTTTCATGCTTGATGTTCAAAGAGTAGCAAAATCCTAATTTTTGCTCTACAATATGTTATGTGGCAGATAAATAATCCACTTTACAATATAAGACTAGAGTTTTAAACTTATTATATAGTATTTTTCTGATAAAAAAGCTAGTTTATAGTAAAAAATATGGATACCATACTGATTAGGTAAGAGATTAAATTCAAATGGTACACAGCTATAAATTTGAATGTATTTTACTTTTTCTTTCCATGTGAAAACTTTTCATGTATACTTACTTGAATGTTTGATCATATTTAAATATATTTTTTATTTTTTAAACACTAAACCTTTGGGAGAAACTACCATCAGTACACCTGATCGAGATTCGAATCTCGATCTCCCCATTATTAGCAGTCTAGTATACCTCAAGATTATTGCCTTAGACCATATGGCCACCGTTGTAAAAATGAGTTACTGTCCCTGATAACTCTTATATAGGGGCTGTCTTCTGCAGTACTGAAAAGTTTTACAGAATTTGTCTCTCACTATATAAATAGGGGTTTGTTATTTCAAAATATGGTTTACCCAAAAACCAATTTCAAAGATATCGACACAGCTATTAAAAAAAAAAAAAATGTTTATAAGAATAAATTAAAAATCTTTGTGAAAATGTATAACACAAATAACGTTCAATTATGCTAATTGACCCAATTAGGATATTGTATAAATGTATCGATGAAGGGTATGTAAAACTTTAAACCAATTTTATTACATATATAAATATCTAACAGTTAGAAAAACGTTTTAGATGTGCTTTTACTTTTAAATAAATCAAGTTATTTGATCTGAAATTTACACCTTTGAAAGTTTTTTTAGCGCCGCGTCTTACTACCATTTCGGGTTATTCGACTTGAAAGATATTATCAATACTTACAAAATAAAACTAATGATATAGTAAAATGCGTTTGATATTATCTGCAAAAAAAAAGAAAAAAGATGTTTGTTTGTTGTAAAAGTGCTCTAAATGTCCCTTAAATAACTGTAGTTGTTTGTTGTTATGAAACCAACAAAATTTTTTAAATTAAAAAAAAAAATTTATCTGGTAGTTTTGAAGTCCTAACACTGCCTTTCCAATAATAAATATTGAAATAGAAGCATTTATCCTTCTAGGAATATGGCACTAATAAACTAAAATATATATTAATAAAAGTCTAGTGGTGTCTGTAGTAAAAATTCTCTGGATGTATATAGAGATATTCAGAGAATTTTTAATACTTCTCATCAGATAAAAAGTTGAAATTGTAAGGGAACCACGCAAGAAGTGCCAAATTTTTCAAACTTGAAAAGTGATCAAAAAAGAAATATTACAAAAAATTATAAAACTCATTTATTTAATCATATTAAATCGTCAACATGTTATTTTCAATTCAAAAGAAAGGAGAATCTAGAATATAAACTCCAATCTTGAATCCAAGATGAAATTGCATATTATAATACAGTGAATTGTGTTTATATTTTTGTTGATGTATTCATATTAGTTAGAAAATAGTGTTTCTTTGATCAGTGAGAATTTGAAAGATTACGTTATGCTTCTTTTTTGAATTTGAGCTTACATTTACATAGCCTTAATATGTATTTACACAGACCGATTACAACTCTAAATTAAATACTGCTTACACTGCAGAGTAACAATTGAAAAAACCTTATGAATAAAACTAAAGTTTAGTTGTTGGTTTGTGTGTGTATATGACGTATTAACTCTAGAGCTCCAAAATCAAACAGGAGTTTTTTTTTCTTAAGGACCACGTTTTACCACCTGTTCGGGTTATACGTCTATGTACTAATTAAGGTAATGTGTTAGGGATGAGGACGGTTGAATTTTAGATGGAGTGTATCCACATTTGCGTGGAAGAAAAATTTAAAACAATCTAGAAAACACTATCCTCACTACAGCCAACTGGGATACGAACCCTTATCTCCCCATCATTGGTAGTTCAGTATATTCCTAGAATGATGCCTTCAACCATGTGGCTACCAAAGTGGGTCATTTCAAATTGAAATCGAAATATGATTTACAAGAAATATACACCTTCTCCTAATTTTAGAGCTTATTTGAGATATTTTTTAAAATTTATCTATTCATAATAATAAAAGGAAATGTTTGCGTGTGTATGTTTGTTTAATTGTGTGCAATGCCCAGCCAAATCTACGGCACCAGAGTTCTGAAATTTTTTAACATAGGTTGACGGAAGAGGGTGCGAAGGCACTTTGAAGCCGGATTTATAAATCTTTAATTTGCTTTTTAATTAGACTATGTTTAACAAATTTTTGAAGAGAATATTGTTAATCGGGCTTAGAATTACGTTTCAGAGATAACTGATAAAAATATGCCGCATCCTCCTCGGAAAAAATATACTGTATGAAGTCGACCGTAATTATAAACCATTTCTGTGGGAAGGCTTATATAATTCTTATACTACAGTGGATCACGGGCAACGCCATGCGGGATTTCTAGTTAAAAATAAAATTAGTTTATTTAATTCTCACTTTAGCCAATCTTACTCATTATAACTAAGTTGCAGAAATATAATTTTATAACAAGCTAGTCCAACCTAGCAAAACCTAGCCTTTTATGCATCTACAAGTTGAATGTTTGGTTTTGTTAAATTGGCTAATATTGACATCAACCGGTCATAGGCTTGAAAATTAGTTAGTAATAATAAGCGTATTTAAATAAACATGTATACTGTCTGAATGTAACATTCAGCAACTCGATGGTTTCAAGAAATCTCTAATAATACACGTTATATCTTATATTGTATCTAATAGAGTATTTCAGAGGCTCTATTTTTATTAATTTTTTGCTCTTTCCTAATACCTAGCACTTTGTTTTTGTTCCACTTGAACCGGTTTGTAATTGAATCTCCTTTGTCGAGTTGATCCTAAAGAGCGCGTGGCAGCCGTCAGTGAACAAGGTGAAAGGAAAGCGTGGAACGCTTCCTTGTCGGCTGCGGTCAACGCTTTAACTTGTAAATTATTATTTGGTTGGTGCGGTCTGTGAGATCTAGTCAGCTCTCACACCTGTCCGCCACTCCCAGGTCACCGCCTGCACACGCTACGTATTACCTTTCAAAAACATCATCTTACACACCAATATAAAGCTGTACCAATTCAAGTGAGCCTGTCAATATTGCGATGGGTGGTTCAGCTAGGAATTTATAAACTGTATTGTTTAGATGGATATGTTTTTTAGTGATGGATAGAACACAATATTAGTAATGATTTCATAGGAAGATAAGGCTAATGAGGATAGTCGATTGGAACATATCTGAGATGATAGCTCAACGCTAATGAAATGTGTGCAGCAAAAGAAGCCAAACCAAATATAACTGCCTATTGCGCTGGGGTTGTATATTTTTCTATTAAATATTTTATACTTCCTAAATATCACCTTCCTCATTCTGTGTGCTTTTATGGTTTGTATAAGCTGCTGATGTCCCGAAAGGGAGGTTAGATTACTAGCGTTTTACTACAGATAATTCGGAAGAGTACTTATAGTAAGTAGCGCTCAAACGAATAACTTATTTAATTTTAACTCCCAAAACTGATAAATTTGCAAAAAGAGCGTAAACTGGCCCGGTACCTTCAAGTTCGGATATATGCTCTGGATGTAAGAAATTGACTACTTCAGAGTCAGATCATTTATGCAGAGGGTAATCGATTGTCTACCTTTAAGTCATATTCTTAATGCAAAGGATCGACAATTGTTTTCTTAAAATATATTTACCTGATGGAAAGGGTAGACGTTTAGCTAACTTCAAGAAAAAATCCTAAAGCAAAGGGTGGGCATTATGATATCTTCATGTCAAATTGATAGTGATAGGGTGTGTAATTGTCTACCTTCAAGACGAATATCCTATGCAAAGGGTGGACATTAGGTTACTTTTAAGAAACACACCTAATTTAAAGGGCTACCATCAAGTCAAATTTATAATGAAAGGGTGTGTTTTTGGCTATCTTCAAGTAAAATATCCTTAGAAAAGAGGGAAAAATTGGCTCACTTCAAATCAAATACCTAATGCAAAGGGTGAATATTTGGCTACCTGACACAAACGGTTGATAGTTAGATACCTTCAAGCTATACCCCTGATGTGAAGAGAAGGAAAGTAAGATACTTCTTAGTGAAGTAAATTTTCCACAAGGATATTAACTAAAGTCTCTCATTTAGTACATATGGTCCTTAAAATTGGAGAAGATCAGGCCTACCCAATATATGAAATATTTACTATTCACAATAAATTACAAAAGTAGTCTTTAGTATATTTATTAAATTAATTTACACTTAATCTAACCTTAATTATGATAGTCTAATCAAATTTGACTTTAATTAACCTTACCTTAACTAAATTAAATTGAAACCTTCCAGTTCTTAGTTAATTGGAAAGTTTATCAAAATTACTGCATGCAAATATACCATGCAATGTTGTTTGATAACTTAATTTTTACGTACCACACGGGATTTGAGTTTTTCCCCCAACAAATTAATATTTTTACTCTCCTGTCATGATCAAAAAAGTATCTTATTCTTGTTATTGGTTTCATTGAAGATTGTTTGTTAAATACACTGTGGCAAACTCACTCCACTTGAAGATAGTCAATGTTCCGCCTGCTGAATCATTTTCCTAACTTGGAGGTGATCTGTTGCCCGTTTCCTCATCGCTTTAAGGTAGTTAATTTTACACCTCTTCAAATTTTGGTGATTGAAATAAACAATATAGCTGGTTATTCATTTAATTTTAGTCTCGATACATTTGTTAGAAAAATTACCATATTAAAGGCTACCAAAAGTAGCCCCAAATTGATAGTAATCTTCCTCATCACAACTATTCCGGATTGTTAGTATATATAACTACCTGGTCAGGTAGGCTAGGATAAACTCTTCATGCAGACAACCTAACAGGCGGAATGCTTGTCGTAAGGAACGCGCCAGAAATATTCATGTTGCAAAGTGTTCCACTCTTTACTTCTCGGATCTTTTTTAGCATCACTTCTTAACACCCGATTGGGTTTTACGCAATGCGTCCGCTCCTCCCCAATCAGTAATCACACCGGACAGGTGCGATGGTGTAAGATATAATTATATACCTGTTGCAGATATAATATAATTCCTATATGGTACGAATATTGCTACAATTATTGTACCGTATATAATTTGCTAGTTGTATTAAATAGTAGCGAAATGTTAAATTTACTATAAAAAATATTAATAATAATTATCTGATATAGATCCCTGGTACTAGGGGAGTTCAGGAAGTGTGGTAGTTCTCAGTTGCCTTCCAAACTGATCTTCTATGAGCGAGAGCAAAAGAGCCTACCATTTCTTACGGAAAGTTATTTTCATATTGCTTCCAGGATTATTTTACTCAACCACAATCAACACGGGATCGAGCGCTTTACTTCCCCTCCGAAGAAAGTTGTACTACAGATTTTTAGCGCTCAAGAAAAATCCACTGACCTCGGCTGGGTTTGAGCCCATGAGCATAGGGTCCAGAGGTAAGAACTTTACTTCAAGACCCCCTATCCCAGCTATATATGTATAAATACATATATATCTACATATAAATAATATATGTGGTGTTATGACAAATGGCACCAGCGACATTTCATGCCACACTACATTAAAAGGGTCTACTAATGACTTCAAAATATTTACGATGCAACAAATGGTACCACTTGTATCTATTTAGACTAAAAAAAGAACTAATATGGGCAAGCAAGGTTCATTACATTCATAGCTGTGAGAACGTCAAAATATCAATAAGTGTAAGTTAAATAGGGAGTTAGGTTGGATAAGTTTAAGTTAGGTTAAGTTAGGCCAGGTTAAGTGTAGGTTAGATTTAGTTAGGTTAAGTTAGATTTCAAATAGTTGAAACGCCCCACTGCCATTGCCATTCTACTTTGCGACGTGACCGTGCATATCTGAGGCATCTTACACACTAATTATAGTAAATTCGCCTAAATGAATTTAAAACTGAAGCCTGGTACACCTTCCCATCAAGTGGTACGATTTGTCGCGTTGTAAATATTTTAAAGTCATTAGTAGACCCTTTTCAGGTAGC
>CABFWB010000525.1:194347-208754 GCA_902151455.1 Timema bartmani
GACAAAGATGCGCCTCTTTTCTCATTGATTCTATATCATTGTATATTATTTTATGCGTGTTCTTATGTGGAGTGGTGATGATACAATGTACATTATTCCGTTCAGAAATCTTACGAGTTTATAGAAAGAGAGAGAAAGACTGTGCGGTGCGCCGTACCATTTATTTTAATACATGATTCTTTACAAAATATCAAATCATTTAACTATTACAATTTCCAAGTCTTCATGTATCTATGATCATTTATTTTATTTTGGTAATTTGAAAAATCAGTTAAATATTGTTTAGAACGATTTGTTACTAAGACTTTTAAATAGTTTTATATGTGGTTTGATATATTATCCATCTTTCAAGCAAACACTTTACATTCTAACACTCTAATCATAATTATAATTTTGACAAATCTTTCCTTTGTTTCAGATGTGTTTTATAAAAATGTACAACATATTTTTTGTGGCGTTGGTACAATGAAGCTAGATGGACGTCTACCACGTTTGGATTCACAATCATGTGAAAACAGGAAGAAGGAAACCCTTGTTCCATTCCTGAAAATATAAGTGGGTTTAAAAACTATGACAAAATGTAAACAATCTTATTGAAATATTCTTGAGAAGTAATCGTTTCCAAAACAAAGACTTGAATTTCTCACTGTTATATTCCTGGAAACCTTGTATCTATAGTATTTATAATGATGGCAGCTTAGTGATACCTACCCACCTCAGTGGCGTTGTTGGCTAACGCACTTGTTTCGGGTTGAGTTAGACTGTTGAGGATGGAGAGATTGAGGATCGAATCTCGCTCGGGTGAACTGGGAAGAGGGGGTTCTTAAATAGTTTTCCACTCTCCATCCACGCAAATCCTGGTTAACTTCGCCTATATTCAACCCTCCCAATTCCTAACCCATTGGAGTAATTAGTACTTAAGTGTATAACCTGAACGGCTGGTATAACGTGGTGATAAATACTATTATTTAGTTATTCCTGGCATAAAGCAACAACTATTGTGATATTCCTGAATTCAAATTAATTCCTATTTAATATCACCGCCTATCGTTTGCCCTAGGGTTATACGTATATGAATTAATTACGCTAATGTTATAGGTACTCGGATGGTTGAATTTATAGTAATTGTACCCAATTTTTTACGAAAGGAGAGGGAAAAATCCTTTAGGAAAAAACACCCTCAGTTCACCCAACCAGAATTCTAACACCGATCTCTCCATCATAGGCGGTTCAGTTAATTCCAAGAAGTGATGTGGTATCGAAAGAAAAGAATCGACACTGTACTCATTAAAAGTATTGGAAGAAAATTATTGATACTGTACTAGTATCGAAAGAAAAGTATCAGTATCGAAATTTTAATTTGGAAAAACTTTTTTTATCTAGTAATAATAATTTCAACTTTTACATCATAATTGTATTTTCATATGTAGTTAAACACTGAAAATTATATTGGTTTTTAATACATTAAATCAAATTTTAAAAAGTCATTCTCGCTATCCAACTTCTTAAAATAACTTCCATAATTCACTTCTGGGAGGTGCCATTTTTTAACTACATTCGTCGTTTATGTACTCTATCAAGATACATTATTAAATATTGACAAACACTAGAAGAATGGAGGGATGTCTTGTTTCATCTGCTTAAAAAAAGCCCATAAACTTTTATACTTCATTTGCTTGGGGCATTCTTAAGTTGAGTGAGTTCATATAGCTCTACAAAAGCTTCCTTTGTTTAGTTTGAGATGACCGTGCTCATTGAAAAGGAGGGGGTAGTAGAGTAGTCGCCACTCGCACCGGTGTGCATGCAGAAAATGAGAGAGAGAGTTGACAAATAATGTAATTGGTTCTTCATCCACAGTCCACCCTAGTAAACATTTAATCCTAACATGAGTGAAGATGACGAAAAAACTGTTTTTTTCGATACCGATCTGATACCAGCGTGTGAATACTAATATCAGTAACAGTATCGGAAAAAATGTATATAGTAAAATAATACTAGTATCGAAAGGAAAATATCGATATTAAGTATCGATGCTTTTTTCACATCCCTTCTCACTGGTGCTCCACGGAGGTGAGCGAAGTAAGAACATGAATGAAATTGAAGCTAGTGGCAGTCATGCATAGTCCATATTTATTATTTACTCACACTTAATATTATATTTAATAAATCTGACAAAATTAAAAGCTTTAACGGTAGGTTATGGTTGTGGTTTACCCAGATTACTAATGGTTTAAACGAAATGTTTCCAAATGTTAAAGAAAAATAACTTCACACTTTTACATCAACACATTTGATGTTACTCAAGAAAAAAAAAATTATACTTTTCTAATTCTGATTACCTGACAACCGTTTGACTGGGTGTGTAATCCATTTTCTGCTGCCACGGTGAGTACTCAAAAACAAACCGTGTGCTGCCAAATCTTTAGGCATGTTGAGTGTACCGTAAACTTAAAAAGTTTGCGAGATACTGTAGTAAAACACTAGACTACTAAAGCGGGTCTTATAAAATGAACAATATTTATTCAGATATGTTTCCAATAAAGTGTAAATTAGATGCTATTTTCCAACCAAATCTATATTTGTTAAAAATAATGAACACATTTATGTCAGAAACAAACAAGTCAATGTAATTATCACTACAAAATTTATGGGCATTTTATGGGTAGACGGATTGGATAAGCTGTCACGTTTTGCGTTTATTATTTTTAATGATTGAAATAAATTTCACAAAAAATATTGTAAGCTGTGCTGATAAATTATCAAATAATTACTGTCTAGCTTGTAAACTGCACTTATCAAATAAGGAGGCCAACTTTAAAATGTTACTAAAGATTGTTTGCATAGTTGTTTGTTTTCCACTGTTAGAACAGTTCATAAAATGAAACACAATGTGTAAACGCAAAAGAATTTAAGCTAGTTATTATTTGAGAAATTAATACAGTGTTTAAATTATATTTTAATAAGTATACTATTTAGGGTTGAAAAGAATATCTAGCTCAACTATCCTTAGATTGTTACATAAAGCCTGGAATGGTTTTAAAAAAAGTGAGTAGAATCTTTATGAGAAAGAGTTTTTGGGACTTAACTGTACAATACTGGGTCTTAGTTCCGTGCGTGCACGCGTCCAGCTATTGGACTTTTATCACGCAACCTTCCGTCATCAGTTTCGCGAGATCGAACTGTAATCATTTCACGATTTAAAAAAATGAGAGAAGTAATTTAATAATTTCTAGAAAATCCTAAACATATTCAACTTAAAAACATTCTTTTATTGCTTGATCCATTTTAATATAGGGCTACCTACACGAAATCTTGATTGTAGACTTTGAAATATTTCAAGACACTGTCCAGAGTACTCTAGCTTTAAATTGAAAATGTTGCTGATAGAACAGTGTCTGACTTGTAAACAAATATTCAGAATTAGATTCATATATAAATAGCTCAAGCTATGTAATCTTTAATTTAATTTTTATTTTTTTGATAGTTACAATCGATAGTTTGTACTAAAGATTAGTGGAATGTTATTAATGTTTAGAGAACAAAAACTAAACATGTTTGCTTTTCGAATCTCAGCCAGATATACTAATGGTGTTTTTTCACAAATCTATTCCTATCCTATCTCCTTTACATTTTACCTTCCTCATCCCTATATTACTAGGGTAGCTACACTCGTAAAGAATAGAAGGGTAGTAAGACGTCGTGGAAAACCAGATTTCAATATAACCTGAGGAAAAAAACCAATAACCAGTTTAATATATTTGAATCACATATTCTAAAAATCTCAGGATAGTGACAGTAGTACTAATCATTATTTCTTGCTACCAGAATTATTCTATGTTTGGAAGTATCTCGATATTAGTATCGAGAAAATATTATATTATTTGGTCGTTTGACCCAAACAAATTCTCATTTGTATCCTTCCTTTCTAGTCCAAGAGTCAGTCGCCTGAAATATTGTTTGCTTGGGAATTTGTAATCCATCATTCTTTACTCTCAACGAAGGAGGAGCTGAGATGCCAGTAGGGCCAACATTGCGCCGGACAGATTTGCGCAGTAGTACCAACACTGGCTTGGACAGATTGGCGCTCAAACTCAGCAGGAAGAAACAAAGCCTCTACGTGCTAAAGAAAACAAAGAGAAAAACATACACACTACCAAAGAGGAAAATGTTTAGACTTGAAAGGTTTTTAAGGGGGTAAGGAAAAGATTGATGGAGCTTCCTCAAATCTGTCCTAAAGGGAGAAAAAGCTATCTTTTATGCAGATATTTCCCTATGTTCTTTTTTCTTGCACTATATTGCTAAGAAACTTTTTTTTAATGTTATATCCCTTTTCATCGTCATTCATCATACTCCTGTCTTGTCTAATTTTAGTTTATTCTGGTCGTCCTTTCAACCTAGTATTGAAACATTTTTAAGTAATCTCATGGATTATGTTCAAACTAACCCTTTGTATTTGTGTTCGCTTAAAACCTGTATAGCCCGCATAAGTGTACAAAAGGACTAGATTTCAGGCTCATCTAATTTGGTTTCCAGGTATCGGAAAGGTCTGGGTTCAAGTTCCGAATAAGTCTAATGTGGGTGGTTTTTCTTCCTAAATTATTTCCCCACTCTCCCTTATTGAAATGCGGGTACATTTTCTTTAAACAGTACTTTTTTCATCATTATCCTATTATCACAATTAGAATACCTATAGCCTGAACGGTTAATCAGAAAAAAAACATGTAAAATAACATAAATAGCTGCTTTAAAAAAAGAAAACTTTTTTATTGACAGCTATTCATAGATTAACATTCATTCCCACTCTCTATGAGATGCCATTTCTTCATGACTGGCCATTTAAGTAAAAGTTAAAATAAAATTTTAACTATGAAAAAGGAATAAGGAGCTAAATATCCATTGCAAATAACTTTATATTAAGGAGATATATATGCATTTCAATTTATTTTTTTATCAAAAAGGAACTAAATAAACCATCAAAACAACATAAAATGGATAAGTATTTAGATATACATTAAAATAAAAAAAGATGCATATAAGGAACTAAACAAGCGTTTAGAAATATATATAGATGGAGTTGAAAGTCTATGTATGGTACACCCTTATCTTAATAAAGATCTGTTCCATTGAGTTTGACCAAATAATATGACTAAACTAGCAGTTAAATAAAAGATAAAAAAATGTAATATTTGAGTGGTAAAAGATTTTTTTGTAAAACTAATTTAACCATTATTTTATAATTTAGCGTGACAAAAAATAAACAAATTATCCTCAGTAAAAAAAGATGGTTTATGTCTTGTACATAATTATTTCAAACTGTGACATGTGATTCAAGTGAATATGCCAACCTCAAATTGATTTTGAAAATGTTATTCATTATATTTTTACCTTTAAGGCCAGATTAATATTATAGTACATAGACAATACAAAAAATATTATCATTATTCTACAACAGTTCTTGGTAGTAAAGACGGTCACATGTTAAGTATGTTCATTAATAACCATGACTTCTTTTTAAAGTGCAATAGTAAAATACTCATCGGTATGTAATGGTTAAATGCCATAGGTAGGTGTCCAAGTAATTTTTGAATTTGAATGGGGCTTACTATCACATCTATATAATCATACTTAACTAGAATAATATATTTTACTAAATATTTTAAAAACAATAAGCATTATTATATTGTAGGTATGTAAATATTTACCAAACGAAATAGAATGGATGTACACACCTATTTATGAAGCCACCATCTTCTAATTATCTGTAAGATCTCTATACACAAAATGAATATAATTAATATGTATATATAAGTCTTGTATACATTATTTTTCTAAATACAGTAGACTCGCGTTAAACCGACGCTCGTCAATCCGACACCCGTTGTAATCCCTCGCACCGCCCGTGAGAGTATTTGATTTGTGCGCCACCAACTTTTCACAACTTGAACTGGAGTGCGAGAGAGAAGGAGATAGTTTGTTTACGATCAAGCTGTCTCAGTACAGCATGCATTGTTTCACTGAACAGTTGCGTCTGGTTTTCTTTGTCATAATTAAGTATTAGTGATTTTGAGTTAAAATAGCATAATCAACATATTCTATAAAACTCAACGGCACAAGTTTAATCTTAAATGATAAGTGTGACTAAATTAAACGGTACGAACGTGGTGATACCCCGACAACTTTAAGTAAAATCTATTGAACTGACCGCTCTACCTCTATGCTTTTGTTCAAAATACATCGAAAAGTTAATGTTTTATGAAGTCTGTTGTAAATGAGATTGAGGACCGAATAACACTTAAAATAGATGATAATCCCTGAGTGGAGTAAACGTTAAACACATGGTTTTATAGACAAAGAAAAGGGCACGCTCCTATTTTTTGAGGGATTTTAAAAGAAAAATATTTTTTTTTTCAAGAAATAAAAAATCGAGCAAGCGATGGTGGGCTATGCCATTTCAAAAAATGATATGGCATACGATTCTTACAAGTGAGAGGCAAAAAATTATCTACCAACGAGTCTAAGGCTCCTAACTTCATTTAAACTCTTGAAAACAAAATTAAAGACCAGACCAAGTATATAACGCCGACGAGACCAGTCCAAACTGACTGAAGCTACCTTTTAAAACATTCGTGACATAAGGCGAAGACAATGCTCCGGAAAAAAAAGTTCCAAAGGAACGGCGAACCCTTATGATATATACAAACGATTCAAGTGAACATAAATCAAAACTGCTTGTCATAAGTAAATCTAAGAAACCTAGTCCATTCTAAAACATAGAAATTGAAACATTGCCGGTGACTTACAAAAACCAACCTCGTGCAAGACTTTCTTGTCAGTGGTATTTTGACAACTTCGTGTTGTCTTAAAGCTGCCTTTAGAGGCTTACTGGTATTGGACAATGCTTCAGGGCATCCTGATGACGAAGAAAGCTACTGGTTGAAAAGAAGGAATTTTTTCATCGTGTTTATGTTTTACCAAAAAACACAACTTCTTTTTATCTAGGCGTTGGATCAAAACGTAATCAAAATTTTGAATTTGCATTTTAAAAAGTGCCTTCTCATGGGCATTGTGATCATACCTGATAGTGATATCACAGCAATCTTAAAATATCTCAACATAAAAGATAGTGTCCTGAACTCAGCTTATGCCTGGAATCAATTCCTTTCTCTACAATCGTGAAGTCTTAGAAAAATGTATGGCCTACAAACCCGCTTCTTCCTAAGAAGAAAGATGAAGATATAAACCAGGCTGCACAGACGCTTTAGGAAGGGGCCACTCACAAAGAAGAGCCAACAGCCATTGGAAACGAAGTTGAAAACGTGATAACTTTAGTTTCTTCAACACGACGTAAGGTTAATCAAGACAATGAAGAGTACATTTCATTGGCAGTTAAAATGTACTATGATGGATTAATTTTATACAAGTAATTTACCTAACCTTATTAAACAGCCTTAATTATTACGTGCATTTTGGGCAATCTGGAATTTCTGCTAATCCTACAAATCCTCGATGCCATAAATGTCAGATTAACGAGAGTCTTCTGTATATAAAATTATTTATTTATTTTGGCCTGGTTAAACTATATCACGAATGCAGACTTAATTATTTTGTTTTATTAGAAAATCAATGTATACATAATATAATATAAAATATATAATAAATATTTGTATAATATCTTCATAATATGTTGAAAATATAATTATTTTTAAAATCCTAAATACTATATATATATATATATATATATATATATATATATATGATATTTGATAAGATATATTATATTATGTATTCTATATATATAATATATTATAGATGCTATATAAATTATGTATGATATATATAATATAAACGATATATACTATATAAAATATCTACATATTATGTATTAGATGTATAAAATATGTATAAAATAAATTATATATATTGTATATATGTATTATTTATGTATCAAAAATATTATATATATCATACATATTATATATATCATACATATTATACATATATATTTATTTGATAATATATATTTAATATTTTATTATAAATTTAAATACAAAATAAGTTGACCTCAGTGGTAAAGTGCTCACGTCAGAAACTGATGATCGTAGTTCAAGCCCAGCTGGGGTCCACTCATTTTTCTTTAGCAAGATAATCCATGGCACAACCTCCTTTGAAGAAGTAAAGCCATCGGTCCCATTTCGTTTGTGAAAATACCTTTCCTGCCAAAATTAGTAGGCCCTTTCGATCTCGCTCAAAGAAACTCAAGTGTGCTGATATAATCAGTCAGTTCATTTCGTGCACGTTCAAGACCCCAAATAAACGAAACAATTTTTTATTTTACAACATTGATCTCACTATAATATTAAATGGAAATTATCACATCATATTAAGTTTAGCAAAAATTGGGTTGAATTTATATTCACTGAAATCTACTATTTAATAGGCATTTCCTAAGCACAAGATAAAACAACCTATCTTTAATAAAATTACTTGACTTAAAATAACCAATACAACCCTAAACCCACAATCATTTAGAGGGATAAATTAGCTATCCCTTTAAGGAGATATTGATAAACGCAAAGTCCCCCCCTCAAATAATCCCTTTGTTCTGCATCATTAGGGACAAAATCGAATCATCCAATATCTGTATTTGATGTCGTTTAAATTTCAGGAAAACTTCTTATCTACTACTACTACGCTTACCTTATTATATAAGGGTTTTAGTAAACTTTGGTTTTAAGTTGTCAAAGCCATATAGTAAATATTTAATTGACGAAACTGATTTTGTTATCCAAAGAAAATGAATTGCTTCTTTACATAATATTGTAGTTAAATATTGCTCATCCAAAATTAATTATTAATCCTAATATATTTCTCTCTTGTTAAGTTCTAATGCTACTGCACTTGCCCTCTGAAATTCGAGAGTACACAAGCACAGGATACCCGTGCAGAGAGAGAGAGAAGATTGGAGAATAAAATTATCATATATTATCATTCATTAAAATATATATATGGTGTAATTATATCGTGGCGTTGTTTGGAAGGAAAGATTGGAATCGTTGGCATAGAAAGGGAAGCTCGACAAAGAAAAAAAAATAACAACGGAAATCGCATAATTTAGAGTGAAAATAACGAAATGTTTTATAACGACTAGTAATGGAACCATAACGAAAGTGTGACAGCTTTCATTCCTTTCTGAAAACTGTTGAGGCGGTTGATTCAAGCTTTGCTTCAAAATTAATTGGAAATTAATAAATCCATGCCAAAATGAGAGGTTCAGTTCTAGAGATTGAGTTTCTACAAATTCAATAGATATGTTTTAATTTCCATGGACTTAAAGTGCACCGTCTACTTAGAGACATATCCTAAATTCGCACTATTCCTTAAAAGAAGGCCAGCTCTATGACCCCAACCTCACTAAAATATTCCTCAATTATCTTAAAAGATAATGTGGTAGCCCTGTTGAAAGTTGTTACTATATTTACTACAGGAAACCTTGTTATATGTTGGTAACTATATACTTTAATCTCAAAAGTGCAACATTTTAAATTAAACCCCGTTTAGAATGAGTTAGTTTCACATTCCCATGATTTGTCTAATGTATAAAAATAAAAATTTAAGTTTTTTTTAATCTTTTAAGGACGTGTTGTTAACTTTCATTTCCATTTTTGCGTGAAGCCTATTTTGAAATGATAAACCACATTTTAATAACCTAGTATTTTTTAGATTTATGTCAATTTAATTGATTTATATTCATACTATTATTTGTTTATGAATGATTATTTTACCCCCATAGTGTACACATGGACTAAACGTTAGGTTCTTTCAGTCCAGTTTACCGATTTTGAAGAGGTCGGGGATTAATTTCGTACGGGATCTACTGAAATTGTATTTTACTAAAATACCTACCACGCTACCCTAATGCAAATGCTTGTACATCTCCAAATTCCTTATTATTAATACACTATTTTAATTAAATACATGGCCTGCGGAAGACATAGAGATTGGGGTTTAAGTCCCAGTTGGGTCCACCAAGGGTGGGTTTCCCTAAGTTGTTTCCCACTCTCCTTCCACGCAAATGCTGGTATATTACCTCTAAAATGCTTCTTTCCACATCCCTACCCAACTAGAGTAATTATTATCGGATAAGTGTATTATAGCCTGAACAGGCAGTAAGACGTGTTGATAAAAAGGAATACATATATATCTTAGGGGTAGTAAGGCATGGAGTTAACATTTAAAAATATATATATTATATTTTCACCCAATTTCGACTGGATTTTTTAAGTGCGGGACTCCGCTAATGATAAGTGTGGCGTTTTTAAGCAAATATAATTGAGACATTACTTCATACATTTTAGGTAATTATTTAATACTTATCAATTAAATTTCCTAAATATTAAGGATTACAATATATTTAATGCCTTCAGATTTGAATCCAAATAACCAGAATTTAAGGACTTGATTTTGCTACTGCTGGTATTTGAAGGGATATATTAATACTGGTTTTTCATATCTGATGCTTGATGCTAACAGTTATATTGTTGGACTGATGTCAAAATATTTTACGCTATGCTTAACTCTCAAAGTAAAATATTAAGCTATAAATATAATGGTGATTTAAGCTATCATGTTCAATTATACTGTATAGTCACATGTCTTAACATTTTAAGCTCTGAAAAGGAATGAAGCTTACTGATTCTGAAATAACATACTACATCGTAACTCAAGTATTGTCAAGATTTTTTTGACAAGTTGAATCTTGATTTTGTTAAACACTCGAATAATTGAGCTAATTTAATATACGTGGAACTCCATAGAATCCATAGAAGCAACAAGGACATATTGCCAAATAGCTCAGTTTAAAAAACAATGGATTGTGGTACCTTTCTTCTTCCTCATCTCCCGGTTAGGTTTGCACCTGTCAGTGGAACCAGCATCCTCCTCTAGATCAGTCTGTCAATCATTACTCCCGCCTCTCTCAGCTGCCGAAGCAATTTTTGCTTAACAATTTTTTTCCTGCAATGTACTATTTTCAAGATATTTTGATGGAAAGTTTTCAAATGAACATCCGGATATACACTTTTTGGGTAGTCACCTAAATACAGTCTACTTGTCCAGCAACCTAAAATACTCATTATTTCCCTAGGCAAATAATATTTAAAAAAACTTTGACAGTTTTATCAGAAAAACGATTTATGTTGACACTTTGAACATAATCAATGCCCTAGCTGTTAGTAACACGTCCACAGTTATTATGATATATACAAGTATACCCTTTTTTAAATTATATGAGAGAATGGAACAGTTATAATAACGCTCTAAAAGCAGATGCCCTAAATGCTATTAAATGAATTATTTTTATTATTATCATCATATAAAGTGTTTACTTTCTAAACAGTATTATCAATTATCGTAAGTAGAAACTAAGATAAAATTATAACAATAATTAATATTAAGTAGAACTCGCACACTTTCTAGAAAGCAAAGATTTCTCAAATACACGCCTAGCACATATGCATTCTAATAGAATTTAAAAAAACTTAACAAAATATTTATAACTTCTCTTTACTACCCATTCGGGCAATTTGTACTTTTAAATCTATATATATTACGAAATGTCTGCCCATAATAAAAAAAATACTTTTACAAAATGTTGACTAGATTCATGCAGTCTAGTTCTAAGGACAGTATTGATTAGATACGGTTTTAACTTCTGATGACCTATATTTCCTGCTAGAAGGGAAAAAATATAGTTTTTACCATCTTTAAAATTTATAAATATTTACAGAGGTAATTGAACCTAACATATTAGTAATTGGATTTGTGTTTAAGCTATAAAGTAATATTACTTGGGTTAAATATCAAAATAGGAAATATATATGTTTAAAAATTGTTTGTATCCATTTAAAACACACTTAAAAATCAGTTCAATCAAATATTGACGAATACTGATACCCACATACTTAAAAAAGCGTACCCAATTATATATTTATATAAGTTAACATAATTTTTCTAGTTTGATTTATTTGAGCTAGCCTAAATCAACGAAAAAAAAAAAGAATTACAATTCTATGATAACTAATCTTTTGTTGTGTTTTATTGCCTCACTGTATATAAAAAATATATTTAAAAAGGAAATATACACAATCAATAATAACAAAATAAATTGTTAATTTTATTACGTTACGCTGTTGGATATGAATTCAATTAATTAACTTTAAGCTGCTTCGTTGGCGTAGTTAGCTAATGCACTAGATTCGTGTTGAGCTAAACTGCTGATGACGGGGATATCGAGGTTCGAATATCGTTCAGGTGAACTAGGGTGGTTGTTTCTAAATGATTTTACACTCTCTCTCCACGAAAATGCGGGCTCACTTCCTTCAAATCCAACCTTCGTAATTCTTAACTCATTAGATTAATTAGTACTTAAGCGTTTAACCCGAACGGCAAGTAAGACTCGGTGCTAAATAATTAGATTAACTTTACAATTGGTTATGATTTGAAGTGCATATCTATTTTTAATGCTATAGTTAATTAGATTCAAAACTATAGTTACAAGTGTACTTTGTTCGTAAATTGGGCATTTAAATAAAATTAGTATTACATTAGCCCCCTACTTCACTCCTAATCTCGTTTCTCCTCGTGACTGAAGTTATCCGGGGAAGAGTTGGGGTACAGGGATTATATGAGATAGTAGAGGAAGCAAGACTGAGATGGTATGGACATGTAATGAGGATGAAAAAAGAGAAGATACCAAAGAAAATGTTGGAAATTAAGTATGTGTGAAAAAAACCTCAGTGGAGGCCAAGAAAGAGATGGGAGGAGCAGATAACAGAAAGTGTTCAAGTGAGAGGAGAAGTATGTAAGAAATTAAGGATTGAAGAGTGGTAGAAAGATAGAGGAAGATGGAGTCATTTTAATAAACTGATCTGGAAACTGTTGATGATGATGATTATGCCCCCAAATCACCGAGTTTTTCAAATAATGGTGTAATATTGTGAATGGTTTTATTTAATACTACTAAATAGTTCGTAAGTAAACTAATAATTATGTATACCATATACCACGCTTTCTTCATTCAAAAAATGCGAACACATCTTGTTAAAAACTATGTCATGTTAAGATTTCTCCTTGGATTTGAAGTTGAAATATCTCTTATAATTTTTCCTGGGATTCGAACTTGATATATTTCCTTAGTCATCAAGTTATACAGACAACAAATTAATAATCTATTCAATAGTACATTATACACATGGAGAATAACCATTATTCACGTGATTAAAGTCGTTAGTATTGCAAGGGCTGTCAAAACTTACAAAAATAAGCCATAAGTGCTCTTCCAATTGCCTTGAAATTTAAATTCAAATCATCTGATATGAGCTATTAAATGAGAATTTGTATTGGCCACCATATACAAATGGCGAACCATATTGAAAAACTTTGTACATATGTCTAGGCTCAAAGAATGTTCATGCAAAATATTTTTAAAATTGGTCAACGCATTTGGAATTAATCACGGAAAAAGCAGACATTTTGAACGGCTGCCATATTGACACGGTCAAATTAAAAAACCATGCGCCTACATTATTCGGCATTGCCTTGCCAAGTTTTGGTTAAGATGTGTTCAATCATTTGTTAGCTATCACAGATCAAACTTCTGGACAGACAGACTGAAGAAAATCCAAATGTTCAAGCTAAAACAGGATCTCACCCCATTCTGGTCAAATATATTAGTGATATATTAAAAACATCAAATAAGCAGAGCTATGACATTGTAATAGGCTTAATTATGGCCAGGAATCCAGGGTATCAGATAGGGATGTGAAAAAAGTATCGATACCTTACTAATATCTATATTTTGCTTTTAATGCTAGTATTATTTTACTCGATACTTTTATTCCGATACTTTTACTGATATTAGTACTTACACTCTGGTATTGGATCGGTATTAAAGGAAACAACCTTTTACTTTCTCGCTATCTTACAGGTAGAGAAATTATTGGCATCGTCAAAAAAATCGAACTCAAAATTTTGATGAATTTTGACGTTTCATGACACCTGAATCTGAAAAAGGGTTTTTTGAATTTCCGTCTGTCTGTCTGTCTCTCTGTCTGTATCTCGGACTAGAGCCTTAACTGTTTTACCAATTGGGCTAGAGCTTGGTATCTAGGGTTTTCATATGGCTGTCCCGGGGAGTTTTTGGATATGGATTTCTAACCCTAATATTAAGGGTAGTTTACTGAAGGGTGAAAATAAAAAAAACTTATTTTCTCAAAATTAGCTCTAACGATTTTTATTAAATTTCATTTATAAGCATTGATCAATATAATAAATAAAATGGCTACTCTAATTTTTCGGCAAAATGTCTTTAAGGGTTCCGGTCTGATGCGTAAATTCTCATTTTTTAACA
>CABFWB010000525.1:208927-236994 GCA_902151455.1 Timema bartmani
ACATTTCGAACACTAAAGGTCAAGTATTGCGACCATGAAAAAAGATCTAGCCCTAGATGTGTATGGATGTCAACCCCCCGAACCCTAAAAGTGATTTTTGCAATGCCATCTGTCCGTATGTCTGTTAAACCCTAAAATTAAGAGTGGTTTAATAAAGGGCGAAAAGAGATAAATTGATTTTATCAAAATCGGCTCTAACGATTTTGATTAAAATTCATATATAATGATATATGATTAATATTATAAACAAAATGGCAATTTTAATTTTCCTATAAAAATGATTTTTACGGTATTTTACAAAAGCAGAAATTTCCTTAAATCCACAACTATTTAAGATACTAAATAACTTATCATCGCAAAATTGTAGTACTATTAAAAATAAACAACTTTTATTTGAGATATATCATTATAAAACCAATAGTTTCAAAGATATTAGCAAATATATTAATATAATTTTGGGAGCTTTAGTTGTGAAGAGATATTACTTGAGCTTTAACGCAATAATTATATAATTCCATATAATAAGTATAAAAGCAAGTCTCTCAAAAGTTTATGTTCTTTTTTCTTTAACCTTTTAGGGAAAATGTTTGTACAGCAATGATCTATTTCTATCGTTTTAGACTCAATAGTCAATATTTATGTTTTTATTGGTCTAAATTTATAAATTGGGAATTTAATAAAAATCTGATAGCCATAAGATGTGCAATCCCCAATAAAATGTCGTAAATTTTAACCAGAAGTCGAAATTTTAATACGAAGTATTGACCCTTGTGGACTCAATATTGATCTTCTTTTTTTTATATTTTGCCAACTAGACTAGTGAGGACTTTAACTCTTTAAAAATAAAATCATAAGATTTAGATCCGGTAGTCCAAAAATTTTTAATGTAAGTATAATGAAATTTTTACTCGGGTTTAATAGTTTATATTATTTCGTTTCACATATATTACGAGTTTTGATTAAATATATTTATTTTTAAACATTGGAGTGAGAAAGTCCGTGCGGAGTTCCGTACCATTTATTTGTTATCTTCAATCATTCTGGGATTAAATGTTTACTAGGGTGGTCTGTGAAGGAAGAAAAAAGACACAATTTCTCAATTATCACTCTGTTTCTGCAACTCAAACATTCAATCTCTTTTAGCTTGTCATAATTCATAGCTGTTCTTTCATCTTTATTTATCAATACAGTCTTACAAGGTGACGAGGTGAGTGGCAACTTACTACCCCTTCCCTTATCAATGAGCAAGGTCATCACAAACTAAATAAAATAAGCTTTTGTAGAGCTCACTGAACTTAGTCAACTCAAGAGTGCCCCAAGTAGACGAAACAGAAACGTTTATATACATTTCGATACGGATACTAACTGTTATCGATACCTACCTGACAATACCAGTACGGTATTGATATTTTTCTTCCGGTACTTTTAAGGAGTACAGTATTGATACTTTTCTTTCGATACCACATCCCTAGTATTAGATATTCGGCTGATAATGGTGTAATACAATAGATGTTTGCCATTCTCTTCCATGCTAAATAACAAATAAATTTACAGAAAATAACTCTTTTAATTTCTCTCGACCTCTCTAAAAGAGAATTATTGTGATCGTCCAAAAAAATTGAACACGAGATTTTGATAAATGTCGACGTTTCATGACCACCTGAAACCAAAAATGTTATCTTTGCTATGCCGTCTGTCTGTCTGTCTGTCTATACCTTGAACTAGACCCGAAACCATTTTACCAATTGGGCTAATACTTGATATCAAAGGTTTTCTTAAGGCTCCCCCAAGGTGTTTTTGGAATTAGATATAAAACGCTAAAATTAAGGGTAGTTTACTGAAGGACAAAAAAAGTTCAAATTGATTTTTTTCAAAATCCCCTCTAATGGTTTTTATAAAATTTTGTATCTAGGCATTGTTTAACACTACAAACAAAATGGCAGCTCTTATATTCCCATGACAAAAAATTTAAGGGCAATTTGAATAAGCGTAGAATTCTAATTTTGATAATATATTCGCAACTATTTGAGATTCGAAATAACTATTTTTTGTCAAGTTGTAGTATGTTTTAAAATAAAAATATTTTAATTTTGAATATATTATTAAAAAATCAATAGTTTCTTAGCTGTAAGAAAACATATATATATTTTTATGGAGAATTTTGAAATATGAAATTATATTGATGTTATTTGGTGGACAGAGATGCTTCTCTTTAATTAATGTTTCTGGAAACCTGTATATTATAAAATTTACTAACTTTGACGTATTGACTCTGCAACAGTGTGTATTATTTATGTTCACGAATTTAGTGAGTTTTTATAAAATGTATCTTTTATAGTAAAAAAGATTGAGAAAGGCTATGATGTGTACAGTACAATTTATTTAGTTTGGTAATATAGCTAACGTTATTGGACAGTTGTGCACGTATAGTACTAAATAAACATAAAAAATATATAAGAAAATGTTTTTAGTGTTTCACAGTTTTTAGTCAATAAATTTTATGATAATACAAAATAATTAGGCCATAAGAAACCAGATTTTTTTCCTTTCTCAGAAATGTGCTTTTTTATCATAAGTTTTGGGGAGTAAATATTATTTATCTTCAATAAACTCCAAGTAATATGTTTTACACATAAAAGTTCCACATCATTGTTCACATAGGATACGGCGTTGCTCTCTAAATAGACTGAAATGCTTTAGACTGGGAGGTCAGGGTTTGAATCTTTCTGTATTTACAGAGGATAGTTCTACTTAAGTTGTTAACCTTGTCCCACTAATCAAAGAAAGGAACAATTCATTTAAATTTTACATTTATCATTCCTACCTAGGTAGTGTAAAAATATGGGTATACTACCTGGGTATTAAGCTGTGGTGTACACATACCAACATATATAAAAAAAGACTTATAGTTTTCAAATAATGAGAATATAAATTAAGTCTAATTTATATATATTTTATAGAAAGAATAAACATTTTTCAACAGCCTATAAGGAATATTAACTAGAACTTTGAGTACAAAAAAGACGTCCCTTATAATATATTTATTTTATTAATACCTTCTTCGGTGGACAAATGGTCTAAGGCGTCACTCTCGCAATAAACTGTATTGCTATTGACGGGGCGGGGCGATTGGCATTTAATCCCGGCAGGATGATTTTAGGGTGTTTTTTCCTAAATGGCTTATCAATCTTCTTATACACAAATTGGGGTACAATTTCCCTAAATTAAACCTTTTTTTATCCCTAACACATTAGCGTAGTTAATACAAATGAATACAACCCAGATGGGTGCTAAGACATGGTGCTAAAAACATATATTAATCAATTCTGTAATATTTGAATTCTCTAAAATCAGTACCGGTAAGCATCACAAGAATATTATTATCAATATTAAGATATCACAAAGTTGGGTTTATGAAAATTATATGTTATCATTTATGTTAGGTTGACTTACCCAAAAATTATATAATCTAAAAGTGTATTATATTATGTTAAATAATATATTATTTTATGCTAGTTAAGAATGTGATTAGCTATTTTATACATAGGTTTACCAGTAGTTAGAATAGATAAATAATATTAAATAAGAGGAAATTAATCGACCCAATTTAAGAATATTTAATTTGCGACTTAATATTTTGGTTTTATTTTTTTAGAAGATGGCATATAAACAATTTTTTTAGTATTTAAAGTTAAATTATGTCAGCAGCAGTGACTATACTACGGATTTTTCTAGTTGTATATTTTTGTACTCTTTATGTGTTATGTTCATATACTTATACAAACAATTGAGTTTTACATTTTGTATTGATGATTTTTTTAAATATTTTATCAATTTTCTATATTTATTTAGAAAGATATTTACAAACATACATTTAAGATGTCACTTATTGGGACTTAATGTGTCATTACTTAAAACAAAAATCATCAAGTAAAATTGTGCGTACAGCCCGAACTGGTAGTACGACGCGGTGCTAATAATAATAATAATAATAATAATAATAATAATAATAATAATAATAATAATAATAATAATAAATAATAATATAATTATTATATTATTATAATATTATTATTATTATATTATATAATATAATATTATAATAAAATAATAATAATAATAATTATTATTATTATATAATATAATATAATATAATATTATAATAAAATAATAATAATAATAATAATTATTATTATTATATTTATATTTATTATTATTATATTTATTATTATTATTATATTTATTATTATTATTATTATTATTATTATTATTATTAGTATTATTATTATTATTATTATTATTATTATTATTATTATTTTGTGAAATTTAGAGACCTCATTTATATTTGATATAAACATATTCTTAATAAATCTTTTATGAAGTTTAAAAACTATCAATTTGGTTATCTTTGTGAAGAATTTATTACTACTCAACAAATTGCTGTGTTTGGGTGTTTTCAAAACAGCAGGTAATAAGTAACTAATCTTAATTATTAGTTTAAAATATGTATGCATAGATTACATAATTACTGAAATCAAAATAACTATAAAATATATTCAAATTATTTATATTATTATAGAGTAACACCACCCATTCCTAGTGTATTAAACAAATTAACCATGTAATTCAATATTTTATGTTTAAAAGAAGGAATAAACTATAGTAAATGTGATCCGTAAAAGTTTTAAAAATATTATTAAATAGTATTTTCAAAACTTTAAAGGATTCCATCCAAACAAACAAATTTGGTTTTTGTCAAACATTGGACCATAAAATAGTTGAATATTCAAAAATTAAATATTTATTTCAATCTTTTTCATTTAAAATTAACAAAAACTTGAGAATCATTGAACCTTAAGTAAACGAAAAATACTTATTATTTATTTAAATATGTTTAACAAAAGCATAGTACATACATAGTATATATTTATTTATAGTTTTTAGTAATTTCTCTCTATTCATCGTGTTCTGTGGTGCCATTTCAGAACAATGTATTCCTCCATGTCTGGATGTGGATATCAGGAGATGTATTGATGTATGTGCTTGCCAGGACACTAGAAACGCACACTATAGAGTGATTGTTAATATTATTTGCGACTGCATAAATTACCATGCCCTTTCACACTCCACTGCGTATCATACCAACAGTCAACATTTGAACTTCCGATTCCAACTTCCGAGCCCCGGTTTACTCCCCCTCTCCCCCCCACCCCTCTCCCCCCCGCCATCCCCTCTACTCTATCTCACCCACCCTCTCTATACTACATGACCCCTACACCTCCTAAATATACACCCTCCTCCTACACCCCATAGCACCACGTGACCAACCCACTCATTCTATCTAAAGGCCATGTTCAAACAATGTCTATGTACTAATCACAACTCATTGAAAGGCTGAGCTCCTGTAAACAGTGGGCTATTTATTGAACCAGGGGTTGGTTCAAAACATACATCTTGGATTTTTTGCTTTTTTTTGTTTGAATTTCAGTTTATTGACTGTTTAACGTTTACTTTGTATCAGATGTGCTGGAACCACTAGGCCCCGCCAATGTTTTTAACTAAACATGCTATGTATATTCAAGTCGTGTATCAACACGTTAATTTTCAACTTAAAAAATTAAACTAGTAAAAACACTTCGTTGTGGTGGTCTTAGGCATCACTCTCGCAATAGACGGGGAGATCGGGTTTTGAATCCCGGTAAGTAATACTGAGGTAGTTTTTAATAAATGATCTTCCACTCTGCCTACACACAAATACTGGTATAATTCCATTTAAATTTAACCCTACTTATCCATACCACATTAACGTAATTAGTACATGCGAGTTCAACCTAAACGGGGTGTTAAGGACCCTCGAAAATTAAAATTCAAGTGGTTTTATTTCCTCTATTTACTTTGACTAATTTAACCTTGACTGACCATTACTATCCTAATGTAGGTAGATATTATTATTGATTTAATTATAATTTATTTTATGTGCTATTTATTATTTAAAAATATAAATAAATATCACTTTTACAACTCGCACAAAGCTTAGCTAAGCTGTTCAATATTCCCTACGCCCTTAAAACCTTGCTTCTAGAATCAGGGTGGACAACCCTGTTGCCAATGGCCACATTTGGCAAATTGGCCATAAACGTGTGGCGAATTTTAGTTTACCAGCACTCACATGTTTTGAATAATCTTATTCTAACAGAGTGTTCTATTTTAAATGTTCGTTTGAGCAATATAATTTCTCAATTTTTGCATTGTGTGAAATTTTTCACTTCTCAATCGCCACATCTGTGGCTACTTTGAAAAATATGCTAACCACCTTTGTTTAGAAGCAGCCAATGTGCAAACAGTTTTACTCCCCCTTTGGGCCCTCCTTTACCTTCTGGGCCAGTTATTATTATTTTCTTTCTAAGGCCTTTGCGTTGTAGCTTACAAAGATTCAAGCTAACATAAATTATCACTGTAAACACTTAAGAAAGGATTAACGGAAAACGATACAGGCTCTGTCCATAAATACTTCTCTGATCAAATTTATTGATACCAGATGGAAATCAATTGGTCATATATATATATATATATATATATATGGAAAACAATATCCCATATAATTATATATAGCGATGTATTTTTCAGTGACATTATAAGGGGAAGGTGGTGAGAAAATGACATGGGGCATATTAATTATAATACTAATAGCTTTAAAACTTGTAAACTTGTAATTTTAAACTGGACGGTAAAACGTTGCTAACACGTTTTTGTAAGTGTATTGTGTTTTTGTAAGTATATCGGTTTCAGAAAATTTGTAATAATCTTTAAGAAATTTGTAGTATTAGTTTTTTTAAGTACGAAAATTACTAACAACAAACATATTGTGGTGGGTAATTGGTTTGCTAGCCGTCCTAGTTTACTTTACTTTATTAAATTAGAAATACATTTTTGGGAACTGGTTCACTCTACTTGCAGCCTTCTTCATTATTCTCTCAATATTTTCATTTAATCTTTACCTACACACGTGAGTTCTAAGACATCGAAATCAGTTTTAGCAACATTGTTTTAGGTATAAACAATTTTTTATCGTTTTCACACCAAAACTCATCTACAACAACGGAAAAATCACTCATGCAAGTGTCTATAGCAATGAACAAAATACTCAGCCTCATATAACAGGCTACATAATACGCAGATCACAAAAATATTACTATTTAAAATGGGCACCCTACATGAATAATAGGTGAATAATCTATCGGCCATGTGGATAACAAAATGTTATTAACTTAAGTTAATTGGTATGAGTGGTTCGACAAATTGTTAGTTCACAAAACCAAAAGCTGGGAATTTTTTTTTTACATTTGGTTTATTCATTGCTTTAGTTTAATTTTTATTTAAACTCAACATTAGATTTAATATAACTGGATATTGTGGTATGTTCCATAAAATTCATAAATGCAAATTTTTAATAAAGGTTGAGTATAATCAAGCGTTTTACATCAATTACTGTTTCCGGCCTGTGGCCATATACCAGCTTGCTAGGCCTGTCATAACTTCATACGCCTTATGTATGTATGTATGAATTATGACTTAATACTAGGACAGGCACAACATCCAGTCCCCGGCCGTTAATTCATCACTGTGAAAGGGTAAACCCACATTTCACCAATTATATATTTATCGGTGAAACCAAGAATCGAACCAGAAACCCTTAGCTTAGTAGACAGACCCGCTACTTACTCGGCTAAGGTGTCAGATTCTTTCATAGTTCCTAAATTATCAAGATCCATGTTTGAAAATTAACAATCTATATAAGAGGTTTGAGAACTGAATCTGAGGCTTGGTATGTCATTGCATATATCGTAGATATTTCATTCAATTATGCTCCTCATGTTTTCATTTTCGACAATTTGTGATTAATTCACGCATCAAGGAAACACCTGATAATATCACTCATACATATTTTCATGATAACAGTATAATATTTGAAATATTATTAATTTGGTTTAATAGATTCATAAAAATGTTCATAAAGCAGTGATAGATTTTATGTCATTTTTTAAAAACATAAAACTATATTTATAGATTGAGTATTTTAATAGTTATTCTCACTCTTAAGACATTCACTAAACATGTAAACAGTTCCAGTGAGCTTTTTTTTGTTGGGATACCTTGAAAGAATATGTAACTTTAGTTTAGGAGTCCACTACGCATCATTATGGCACGGTCAGAATGCTCTGGTAAAGAAAGAAGAGTTAATTGAGGTCGGAACGACCAAAGTGGTACTCAAGACTACTAATTAAGAGTTGTTTCAAAGTCATTGTTACCATGTGTAGTATGAAGGAAACACACACCCTAAAAATATAAATTAGCTTTCTTCCGTTATCTAGTTAATTCTGCATACGAATAAAATATGAAATTAAGACCACCCAAACCACATTCACGTAAAGACAAATAAAAAGTGGCGTGTCTGACGCCTACTATAATGTATTAATATATTCATTAATACATATTCATTATGGGTCACAGGTGAAGCGAGAAACACATGGCGTTGGGAAAAATGTTGGTAGCACGTTGGCCAACCTATGTGACACGGCCCCGTGCTTCGAGCCACCTATTAACTTGGCAAAATTTTCAGTACTATTTAGAAAATACATATAAATGGAATAAATTCAACTCCTTTTTTGTTTTATAGTTCAAGTCTAAATGAATGTAGTTCAAATTTGTAAAAGTACCATTTTGAAATATTAATATCATAAATATTATAAAATAATCAAATAAAAACACGATTCAAAGAGCACCATACCTGATACAAATAACACCACATTAAAAAAAAATGACTGGTGCACTTAATATAAGAATTTTATAAAATAGTTTAGATTTTAAAAAAATTGATAGTTTTTATGATTGTAGCTCAGAAGATATGATTAAATATACAAATATAGCTTTAAACTTATTTTATAAACTACTTTAAGGTTTAAAATTGTAATTATATTTTAAATGACTAAAATATCCCCACCCTACCATATAATTTTAACTCTAATTAGGCTAGTGACATGAGTTAAAAGACTCAAATCATGCTATGTCCTATAGGTTGGGTGACCATGCATATCGATTTTTCAGTACATAGCTTTTAATTAGGTGATGTCCTGCTGTCCTACAAAAAAGGAAGTAGTATACCCATAGGTACTTGTTTTAACAAAGTACTTCCCAAAGTACTTCTTTTTATAGTTATAGAAAATATTTCATATTGAACAGCGCTATAGCAAGAAGATTCATAACATATTTTTGAGAAGTTACATTTTCCAGTTCTATTTGTCAAAATTTATGTACACGTGCAGTTAAATCTCTTATTAGTATGTTATGTATATAACTTCACATGTACAGGTAAGATAGAACCTTCACTCTACCCTTTTGTTTTTCTTGACCCCGTGGAGAGAGAATTATTGTGATCGTCAAAAATATTGAAATTGAGATTTTGATAAAGGTTAACGTTTTATGACCCCTAAAACCGAAAAAATGGTTTCCGCGATGCCATCTCTCTGTCTATTTGTATGTCTGTATCTTGACCTAGAGCCTAAGCCATTTTACTTGATTTTCATAGGGTTCCCCCGAGGGCTTTTTGGAATTATTTTTCTGACCTTAAAATTAAGGGTAGTCTACTGAAAAAAAAATGGTCTACAAATACGCTAAAACCATTTTTATTAAATTTTGTATTTAGGTATTGCTTAACTTTACTAACAAAATGTAAATTATTTTCTTCCCATGAAAATTATCTTAAGGGTACTTGACATGAGTGGAAATTTCAACTTTCGATCAGTTTTTCTCCAGATATTTGAGATACTAAATAACTTATCAACGTGAAGTTGTAGTTGCATTCAAAATTAAAATATTTTATTTTGAATATATTTTTGAAACACCAATTCTTTCTGCGATATAAGAAAATACATAATTTATTGAGCACTCTGATAATTAAAACTGATTGTTTTTTGGCCAGAGATGTTCCATTTTTCAATTTGTTTTTCTAAAAGTATGTATTATTTCATTTATGCTCTTTGGTTGAGTGTTTCTATAACAATGTATATTTTTTGTTTCACAAATCTTATTAGCTTTTTGTGAATTTTTTTATATTAAGATTAAAGATAGAGACATTATGAGCGGTGTACCATACCATATATTTGTAGCTTGCATCTCTCAAAGAAGTTTCTTGTTAAAAGCTACCTATTATTTGTTCCTATAACTGTTGGGTGTTTAATGCTATGTATTATTTAAACCTTTAAACTGAAATATTTAGTATCTAACTTCCTAAATTTAACTATAATAAATAATAAGAATAGAAACAAAAGTTAGAAATTAATTTTTATTATGTTTCTATACGAAAAGATTTTTTTTAAAATTAATAATTCTTCCTTGAAATTCTTTTAAATAATATTCGACTTTATGGAACCTTGTTACCTTGAATTAGCAAAGAAAAGTGACTTTCAATAAAAAGATTTGTGTTTCAAAAATTATTTTTCTCTAATACCTTCTATTATTTTTCTCTATTTACTAAAGTATTTATCCTCTTTTTATTAAAACGTACACATAGAATTCCATACTAAGAAAATAGTTTATTTTGGTTTTTTTTTTCCTTCTTCACAAAAAAATATGATCACTAGACATGAAGTAATAATTTTAATTTATTAACTCTACACATCTTTTTCCTCACTCGGGATATTAGCAACTTGTCCTTAACAATATAAGTACATGAGAGAAGAAGAGTACAATGTGAAGAATGCACCAGTGTTCCTCTAAATAATGTCGGTAGTTCAATAGCTAGTGAGGGGCTTATATTTACTTTGATATTTTATGAAAAGTTAGTGACCATCTTGTATCATGAAATCTATACCAAGGAAACCAAAATCATGAGTATTTATTTAGAAAAACATTCATTATATACGTGTGTACACAAATTAGAAATACATATAAGTAGTATTTTAATTATATTGCAACTCTTTACACCCTTCTGGTATATCTGAATAGTTACAGTAACGCGTCATATACGAGAAGAGTTGAGTGATAGGATGTGTACCAACATTTGCGTAGTGGTAAAGTGGGAAACTATTCAAGAAACATAACATCAGAATTCTTAACACCTGATTTTAGCAGCGTGCTTCAATCACTAGCACACGCGAACAAAATAATTGGATAATTAAACGTTTATAAATTATTGGTATATTTCAAAGATTAGGTAAAAATTGACACACATTAAAATGTAAATCTAACCCACGAATATAGAATATAGTGAAAATTATCTTGCAATGAGTTTGTATAATCTAGCCACTCCTAAATTATCTTGCAATGAACTATTTAGAATCTAGCCATTCCTAGAGGAATAGATACTTAATTAACTGAATGCAGAGTTTATTCTATCAATTCTAGAAGTATTTTACATGCACATTCTAAACAGAATAATATCATAAAGTGAATTACAAACTAGCTTAATCTTAGAATAGAGCAACACACATTCACCGAAGATGTTAGTTAATAACTGTTAAATTGGAAGCCCCTATATAACCAGTGATAAATGTATCGGCTATGCCTGGAATCAAACCCGGCCTTCGCTCAGAAGTAAAACAGCTACCAATTGTACTAAGCATTCGGATAAGAGTTCATTAACTAAGTTTGAGGATTATATCTGGATAGAGCCAAATTTTACTTTCAATATATGGCATATAAATGCAACCCTCGTACAAATCACTTAAACAATACGTTAGTACAAAAATCCGACCATGTGTGGCTGCGACATTAATTCCTCTCATCGTATTTTATTTCTTCACGACGTCCTACTGCCTGCGCGTTTTAATTATGCTAATAGGGTATGGATTTGGTCCAAAAATGGATGAGAATACTGGGGTGTGGAGGAGGTTACATAAGTATAAATTGCGTACCCTGTACTCATCACAATACATTATAAGGGTAATCAAATCTCGTAGATTATGGTTGACTGGATATACAAAGACGCTAATGGGTGAATATAGAACAGTGTTCAAGGTATTGACAGGCAAACCCAATGGGAAGAGAACATTGGGAAGACCTAAAGGCAGATGGGAGGACAGCATTAGAATGGAGCTGAAAGAGATCGGGTGTAATGAGGTTGACTGTATATAACTAGCTTAAGATAGGGATGGAGGGCGTACCTTTGTAAGTGTGGCGATTAATTTTTGAGTTATTAATGCCATAGAGTAAATAAGTAATGGGGTATGAATGGGTATGGTAGAAATTTTGTTGAACTCTACACTCATTTATTTGTAGAAGAGTGGGAAATTCTTAATAAAATACAATTTTTAGTATTTCCTGAAGTGCATTGAGCCTTAACTTGCCCTCGCCGGAAAACCAGACTAGATAAGCTTAACATTTAGCCCACGTGACTACCGATGAATGTCATCCATCATAGAATTTGTCTTAAAAAACAGTGGGGTTTGTCCCTGGCTACGAAAAGTTTTTGTGTAGTAGTATCAAGCAAAGTCAAAAGACAAAAAATTTGATTCTCATGTGCAAGTATTATCTTAGAACAGATACTAGAATACTAATTTTAACAACACATATTCCAAAACAAATATTAATTTAGAGTAGATTATTTGTGTGCTATATCACAATAATAATAATAATAAAAACATTATTGTGGTAGACTTTTTCTTTTATGCATGTAAATCAACTATAAAACCTTCCTAAGCTCTTGGAAAATTTCTCGAATGTTATTTAAGATTTCTTGCAAGAATTACTTGGTTCTTCATGACGTAATCAGCCCCACCTACCAACTTAATGTGATGAGAGAGAAGCTGAGAAAATAAATAGAAAGAAAGTAAGAAAGAGAGAAAGAAAAAAAGAAAGTAGTAAAAACAAGGAAACCATTACAAAGTTTTTCTCCCATTTTACTTTCAAATTCTTCTAATTTCGTGGAGTGTTGAATATTTAAAATGCTAAGAAAGAGAGTGGTTGTGTGTGTATAAAGAGAAAAAGAGGACCAAGGAAAGAGAAAATCTTATTCTTTATTCTACATTATGCCTCGAATATTGTTTTATCTCGCTAAAAACAGACGCATCACATAGAGCAAGATGGTTAGTCTAACGTTAACAACACTATAAAGTGGAAAACTCAAATTTACATGGGTTTTCCATTTAAAAGAATCTACACTTTATTATTTCAAATTAAACTATATTTGTAGGTGTGTGGGATGTAAAACTGGCTCAACATGGAAGAGAACATAGTTTTACCCCAGGTAGATTATAATGTAAATTAAAGGTTCAGTTTCATAATCAGATTGAGTACGCCTAGAGTGCAGCACTATTATAATACATGACGACACACTACCTAGACCAGAATGGAATTGGCCAGTTTCATAGCCAGACATAGTTTGCCTCAAGTACGGCACTGTACTAAATACAAGACGACAACTACCTAGACCAGAATGGAATGGGACATTTCTGCATACTAGACATTCCATTAGGGTTCAGGTAGGTGTCGTCATGTATTTATTATAGTGTCGCACTTGAAGAGGTGCACTCAGTCTAACTATGAAACTGACCCTTGGGTTGAACACGCCTTCCTAAAATTGCTCATAGTCCAATTTTCATATAAACAAACGGTAAAATTCTTAGATCTAATTTGGTGTATTCAGATATAAATTTATGTAATCTGGAGCTGTCAATTTTGATAGATATTATCAATACCTATAAAATAACACCAAAAATTAAGATTTTTTTTTCACCATGTGGCAGGTTCAGGAAAGACTTAACTATTATAATTCCTAAAATGTGGTGGGAATGAAGAAGGAACCATTTTAGAAGTAATCTAGCCACATTTACGTGGAAGAAAAGTGGTAAACCATTTAGGAACAACCACCCTCAATAGACCCGACCGGTATTCTAGCCCCGATCTCCCCGTCATCAGAAGGATAGTCTAACACGAGATCCTTAACCCACTAGGCCACTGAAGCGGGATATAGTAAAATGCTATCAATGTTGTCCGCAAATCTAATTTTATTTATATTTTCTCAAAGAATATGAAAATTGAATTGTAGTTGATGGTGTTTGTGTCATAACTGTTTCTAGCCTTGTCATCTAGGAATAAAACTTATAATTAAAACATAATTTATTTCGAAATATGTATTATCAACTACGTATCCAACACCTTAGATCAGCCGATAACGTATCTGTACTGATTTAAGAGTCCCGGGTTTGATTCCAGATTAGATAGAAAGTTAATAAATTATCGCAATTAGTCGCAATTAAATTTATAAATATCGATCCATATTTTAACCGTCAAGAAGCCAATTTTTGCCATTACCTACACATTCTGGGTCTTTTTAGCAGAGCTAGGTTCAGATCCTTGTTGTAAATTATAAATAATTGTTTTCAGTGGTTGCTCGAATAGTCAATTTTGAGGATATCACCGTAAATTTTTCCCAGCTATGGATATAACAAGCGTATTATTATTATTATTATTACTATTATCACCGCGTCTTACTACCCATTCGGGTTGTACATACTTACGCTAATGTGTCATAGTAGGATGATTGTGAGATGAAATGGAGGACCTACAGTTTAACGTGGAATCCGAACCACGGTGGAGGCCTGGCATTCCATCACATTCACAAGTTGTGATTAATAAACGTATTGTCAGTGGTGAAGGAATGGTTTGACAATCAGATAAATCTGTGCCGGGACCGAGAATTGAACCCCGGACCCACAGCACAGAAGTCTGACACCTTACCCCTAGACCGCCAGGTCACCAAGAGACGCAATAAATGCATGTATACTAAAAGTGTGTATGGGTACACAACACCATTAAATGTGGAGATCACTATATAATCCTTGCCTACCAAGCTATATGTTTACAATTCTTACAATTTTTAATCCAACATAGTAAACAGATAAGGTTCACAGATAATTGATTGGTTTAAAAGTCTTGGTAGGTGCATCTGAGCATTCCAAGTTGGTTTTTTGTTCTCTTGATGATTTCGATTTATTTTACATATAACCTTATTCAGTGGCCAAATGGTTTAAGGCGTCACTCTCGTGTTAGATTGGCCTGCTGATGACGAGGAAGATTGGAGTTCAAATCCAGGTTGAGTCTAATGAGGGTGGTTTTACTAAATGTGTTTCCAATATACTTCCACGCAATTGCCGGTACGGGATTGATAATAATTCACCGGTACATATTGATGTTGAGAACTTATTAGATAGCTTATTTACAGCCCAAACCAAGGATTCCACCATTTAAAGGTTCACACTCCTAATATATTTATAAATGGCTAAAAAAAAAACACCTGTGGCTCATCTATGGTGTTCAATAAGTATGTATTCTATGTTACAGCTTTATATTCCAATATTTTTTTACTACACAAAACAGTTTTCTCCTTTATCCATTACACCTCATTAAACCCCATTTATTTCAAATCCATTCCAATGTTATCCTCCCATTTGCCATGTTGCCTCCCATTAGGTTTACCATTCAATACCCTGAACAAAATATATTCCTTCATTTGAACTGCATGTCCTCCCCACCGTAATTTGCGAGATTTGATTATCCTAACATTGACTTTTGTTGAGTACAGGGTATGTAATTCATCATTATGTAACCTCATTTCCTCACCATTATCTTCGTCCCTTTTTGGAGAAAATATCATCCTAAGCACCTTGTTTTCAAATGCTCTAAATTGGTTATCTTCATTTAAAGTTAAAGACCATGTTTCACAACCATAGAGAACAACCGGTACAGCTATTTTTTTTAGAATTTTCCATATATGTCGTCGTACCATTGGCTTGCAATGAATGTAAGAGTAAAAATATAAATGTTCCCATTTGTTTACCTCCAAGGTTTCCCCAAGCAGAGTACACATGGTGTGAAAGTTAAATAATTGTTTTACCTAATCGTTGAACACTTGAAATAAATTATATGTATATATTAATATTACTCAATCAATAAAATTCAACCTTACAATTTTGTTGAATATACTGACTTGTAAAATATTACATCAGATATTAAAATGTATAATTAATTTGATGATAAAATCTTTAGTGCCTAGGCTACTCAACCACAGATCTATATCCATTTTATATTACTTCTTATCTCTTTAACTTAAATAAAGCGTTATAGGTTTAATGGTTTCAAAGTTACTCGCACCAGTACTAACGTGGTCTAATATATCAAATTTGCAAAGTATAATTTTAAGGATATACGCTTTAGGTGCACATATTATGGTACCACCAATATGTATGTCAACTTATAGCACTTTAGGTAGTTTACTTTCCCTCTACCTCTCGAAGAGAGAAGTATAATGATCGTCAAACAAATCGAGCTCAAGATTCTGACAAATGTCGACGTTTTATGACCCCCTGAAACCAAATAATTGATTTTCACGATGCCGTCTGTCTGTATCTGGGAAAAAAACCAAAACTATTTTATTACTCGGTCTACAAAGTGGTATTTCTGTTTTTCATAAGTTTTCCCGAAAGAGTTTTTGGAATTAGATGCCTAGCCATAAAATTAAGTGTATTTTACTGTAGGGAAAAAAGAGAAAAATTAGTTTCCTCGAAATCCATTCTAGTAATTTTGATTAAACTTTATTCCTAGACACAGTTTAACAATACAAACAAATGGATGATTTTCATTTTCTTATGAAAATGATTTTGAGGGGTACTTTACATTAAGAGAAATTTCCAATTTTTATCATACCTCCGCAACTATTTGAGACACTAAATAACTGACCAATGTAAAGTTGTAGTACTACAAACAATAAAATTAATTTAAAATGCAATATATTTTTATAAAACCAATAGTTTCTCAGCTATAAGAAAACATACATATATGTTTATTGGAGCAATTTTATAAATAATTATTGTAGGTTATGTTCTTTGGTGGAGAGAGATGTTTCTATTTTATCAATGTTTCTGTAAGTGTGTATATTAGTTCGAATAGGCTCATAAGTGGAATGTTACTGGAACAGTGTATTTTATTTCCTTTCACAAATCTTAATATTTTTTAGTAAATGTCTCCAATTTAAGAGTAAAGATAAAGTTTGTGCTCCACATCGTAAAATTTAGATATTTTTCGAGATTTAGTGTTTGGAATCACACAATTACAGATTTGCTATATACATTTATATGCCATTAATAAATTGTTAATAAAGAGGTTATAATTAGAAAACTGTTGTCTAAGATGGAGTCTCTGCATTCTTATTAGATTCTTTATTAATATTTTACGTGAAATTTTTCCAATTTATTAAAAATAAATCCTATTAGTATTTCATAAAAAAAGTTATAATATAAGTGAAGAAAGTTTTTAACAAATCCTTAAAAATATTGCATGCCAGTTACTTTTATTTACTGAAAAGTAGGCAATACACTAAATAATATTGCTTTATTAAGCGGAAGTTTACTGTCATCAATATTTTTTTTTTCAATATAATATCTTAGCAGTTTATAACTTAATTTTGTTACTACGGTATTTAAACTAAGTTACATGAAATAACCTTTTGTTGAAAAACCTTGATTATCTAGCTGTCTAAGATTTGTTTCCAAAATTAAAATTTTAAGTGTGGACCATTGTTCTATATTATTCAATTTTAAATTTGTTTTTTAGCACCGAGTCCTACTCCTCGTTAGGATCATATGCATTTGTAGAAAAATACTCTATCAAGATAGGGATAAATAAGGTAGAATTTAGAGGAAGTGCCCCCGTATTTGAATGGAAAGAGAGTAAAAAATATTTTAGGAAAAACCACCCTTAGTACAATCGACTGGGATTCGAACCCCAATATCCCATCGTAGTCAGTCCAGTATATTGTGAGAGTGACGTACTAGACCTTGCTGCCAATAAAAAAGATGGTTTTATAGTTTATTTAAAGATGTCAAATAATTTGTTGAAATATTTAAGTGTATTTCATTAACCATTGCTACATCTTCTATAAGCCCTACGATTATTGTGCAAATAATTATCTAACATAAACAGTTTATAAGAGTTTTGGATTAAAATAACACGTTACAGAAAAATGTAAGATAATTTTATAACTTTACTTACTTACTCTATTTCATTAGGAACTCAAAATTTCCTTGCCGCACCTACAAGAGTAAGCCACCTACCTATCCCTATCTTGAACTTGTTCTATCCACTTATCCTCTTTACACCCTATCTCTTTCGAGTCTATTATAATGTTGCCCGTCCATCTGCGACTAGATCTTCCCAATAGTTTCTTCCCATTGTATTTGCCAGTCACTACCCTGGGAAAGATTCTAGAATCTCCCATTCACGCTGAATATCCTGCTCACCGTGATATACGATATTCGATTATCCTAACAATGCCTTGTCATGAGTACAGAGTATCTAACTCATCATTATGTACTGTACCTCCTCCACTCCCCAGTAGCCATATCAACTTATGGACCAAAAATATTCCTAAGCACCTTATTTTCGAACATCCTTAATTTGTTTTCATCATGTAAGGTAAGAGACCATGTTTCAGAGCTATATATAACAACCAGTAAAATCATTATTTTGTATATTCTGAGTTGTATATTCCTTGAAAGTAGATGTTAACAATTTAACGACACTGGTCCTATGATGTAGTGGTCAGTGCACCTGGCTATGAACTTAGGGGTGCTGGGTTCGAGTCCTTTCTGCTAACTTGGATATTTTTCCTTCAAGGGGAATAATCCCAACGGTCACCAGGGTTTAGTAAATTAGGCCTATTATTAATTATTATTTAATATTTAGCGTTTGGCTTATATGTTTAAGGACTAATTACGCTAATGGGTTAGGAATTAAAGGTTAGATACAGAGGTAGTGAGCACGCATTTGCGTGGAAGTAGAGTGGAAAACTATTTAGGAAAAGCCACCCCTAGTTCACCCGAGAGAGTTTTTAACCTTGATCTCCCCGTCGTCAGCAGTCTAGCTCAACACAAATCTAATGCGTTAGCTAACTACACCACCGAGGTGGATCATGCTGATGTAATTATGTGAAATGAAGTTTTCTTTCTTTGTTTACTGTTTCATGTTTACTGTTTCATGTTTACTGGCCTATCAAGGAATAAAAAAGAAGCTTGTTCAATGTACACTCCTACGATAAGTTATCTAATTCGTTCACTTAATCCTGTGATAATCCTGGGAGGGTCCTATAAACGTCCCAAAATCCTTTTTATCTAAGGGATAGATTAATCACCAGTGATTCATTGGAGGCTTCCATTCACTAACAAGTAGTCTCATTTGCCATACACACCTCTGAATACCAACATAGTTTTGGATTTTTGTTTTTGATTCAATTCTTGTTTGTACATTTATCAATTTTCTTTTGTGTACATTCGATTAAGTGTATTTACAATAATCAGTAAGTGACCTAAAGTTACGGGACATGATCATAATTTGTTCTTGTGATTTTCTTTCAGGAAGCATCAGAGCGTGCATCTAAGCATCAGAAGCAGCGTGCATGTTTTATTTGAACGCCTGCTCGAGGGTATTCCAACTATATTTCCTCCATCACCCCCTCCTACTAGCTTGACGCCTTCTTTAGCCACCGGGTCTCATGCTTCAATAGATGTGCTATAAACCTGCTTGCTTTATATTGTTCAAACTCATCAACTTTACCATCAAAATGACCGCGAATAAAGTCGACATGAAGAGCAGTAAGGGTTATTCTGGCTCTCAAAACACATAAAAGCTCACGAAGATGAGGCAAGGTAAAGAAATATACCATTATTACTGTTATTATTCTCGTGGCCTTCTATAAAAGGACTACCTTGATGATTGATGGAAAGTTATAATGCAAGTTTCCTTACTAAATAATAGAAAGTATCCATCTCAAACTAGAAACGTAGGGATTGTTAATTAATCTTTTCTATAGTAATATTTAAGGGTTTTTAAATCTATTCTGTACACACCTACACATTACTAGACATTTTTATTTATGAAAAACTATTAGAGATGAATAAATAAGTTAACTTTGATCTGAAATACAATTGAAAAAATGCCAACTGGACTTGTGGATTGAACCTTGTCAATGGCTGTCATCCATACCATTGATAATTTCCATTTACCAGGTTAATTTCAGTTGATTACTAAGGTTATCTAAATAATTATTATCTTATGTGGAGTTATTGCTTTCACATTCAATATTGAAGAGTTAATTGATTTTTTTACTAAAGATTTTATTACAAATCTATATTAAACAAGAACATAATTTTTTTGGCAAGTTTAAAGATCTTAGTCATAAGGGCACTCATTTGGATAATCTCTAAGGAAACTCATATTAGGTTTAAAATTATGCTTTCATGTTCGTACACTCTATATAAGACCATTACTATTTCACACACTAAATTTTCTGATAGCTACTTCAATTTTATTAATACAGGTGACCTAGTGGTCTAGAGGCTAGGTGTCGGACTTCTATGCTGGGGGTCCAGGGTTCAATCCTCGGTCCCGGCACAGATTTATCTGATTGCCAAACCCTTCCTTCACCTCTGACAAGACGTTTTTCAATCAAAACTTGTGAATGTGTGTAAACCAGGCCTCCACCGTGGTTCGGATCCCAGGTTAATCCGTAGGTCCTCTAATTCCTTCTCACAATCACCCTACCATTACATATTAGCTTAAGCGCGTATATCCCGAACGGGTAGTAGGCCGCGGTGCTAGTAATAATAAAATTATTTAGACCCACCTCAGTGGCCTAGTTGGCTAACACACTAGTCTTGTTAGACTAGACTGTCGAGGACGGGGATATCGAGATTCGAATCTCGGTTGGGTGAACTGGGGATGGTTTTTCTTAAATGGTTCTACACTCTCCCTCCAAAAAAAATGAGGGTTCACTTCATCTAAATTCAACCATCCCAATCCCTAATCCATTAGAGTAATTAGTACTTAAGCGTATAACCAGAACGGGTATTAAGACGTGGTGCTAAATAAAAAATATCAATAAGAATAAAGAATCAGCTCACTACTGGAGGTTTATGTCAAATATGTTAATCTTATTAAAATAATGATGGCTAGAGATATTACATTTGTGACAAAACTAAGTAGGAGGGTATACACCCTTTGTTTACACTGAAAACCATATTTTCTTTACTGATTATATTATGGCCCTATTTTATAAATCAGACACTAGCATAGTGAATAAAGATAAGTTTGCTTTCTTCGAGGTATAGGAGGTGCACCTCCATAAATATCCAATACTATAGCAAAAAAAAAAAAAAAATTATAAAAATATACTTTTTCCTTAAACTACTAAAGTACTTTGAATTCGAAACTTATTCCTCTCTCTCTCTCTCTCTACTGCTTATTTGTTTCTATCTAACATGTCTATAGACCAATAATAATACCAGCAGTATAATAATATTATATTAACACAAATTTTAGATTTTATGTGGGATTTTTTGAGAATTTGAAACCCACCAACCTTCTTGTCTCTCTCCTCCCTCTTTTGATTTCGTGACAAGATAATTATCACTAAACTAGTTCATGGTTATGATGTTAGTTAATAAAATGCTTCATTTGATTACTATGATAATTATTTTATAGTTTTTATTTATTTGAGGTATTTAACGAGTACCTTCTGAACCGACTAATTATATGGTAACACGAGAATATATAAGAGCAATCTCAAAAGCGCCTGCCAATTTTGCCGGGAGAGATATTTTTACATACCTTTCAGAATTATTTTACCTGCCACAATCGACATGGCCCGACGGCTTTACTTCCCGTTTGAGGTAAGTTGTGATACGTATTTTTATCGCTTAAGAAAAATCCATCGAAACAGGATGTGTTTGAACCCATGAACTTCGTGTCCTGAGGCGAGCACTTGTTCAAAGAGCATCGAGGTTGACATTATATTAATTAACAACATTAATTAAACTCATCGGTAGACGAGTAAAATGAAGGTCAGGCCCAACTACTTTGGAGTTATGGTAAAGGTAAAGTCAGAGTTTGAGTCCTGACCGTATTTAAGGAGTTTGGTTTACTTAATTGGCTTCACACTCTCTAACCACACAAATGTTGGTATATTTCCCCTTAATTCTACCTTAATAATTCCTACCACAGTAGCGTGAATATAATGCATGTAGCCTGGATAGGGTTGTTAGATTTGGTGGAAATAGAATGCCACCCAAGATTTACAAAGCATCACATTATAAATTTTAACTGGCAATTTATGATTCTAATAGAGTCTTATGATATTTAAATATAGTGTAAATTTTTATATATATAGTAATTGTTATATGAAAAAGTGCATAATTTTTATTGGCTTTGTATTGTTATTTAGCTATATTAATATTGTTTTTTCAACAACACTAAAACAAAACGAATAGTAATTCTGAATTTTTTTTGAAAACTTATTAGATCAAGCATAAAGTTGTTTCGATGAAAACAAAGCTTGATTAAGAAGATGTTAAAATCTCAAGCTTTAAAACTGTAAGTGAGGATTGCTTATAGAAATAATTATAAAAATAAGTATATTTTTACAAAATAATTCCTTAGGTCTATATAATTTAGCTACGGTTTTTATAACCTTACACAATTAGAACATCTAGTTTAAAAAATTCAAAACGTTAAAAGGTAAAGGCTGTGGTAATTTTATGAGATCAGAAACGAAGTGTAGTAACGTAAATGATAAGTTTAAAAAGAGAGACAAGGGCATTGGACAGAAAGAAGTTGGGGGAAAGAGGGAGAGAGACTTAAGAAAGAACAGACGCACAAGAGTTTAAGAATGGTTATAGGAAAGGCGTGTAAGAAGTAAGGCGCTAATGTCCAAGGATTTGCATTTCATTCAGAACTTGGGATATAGGCAACTAAAATGTTGAAGCTACTGCAATGATCGTTCTAATACAAGCGCTGCCTAATCAGCTATTAAGAAGAAAATGTCCTCTAGCCAAGCCTTTCTCCTAGCAGTTTCCACCCTCCCGATAAAGCTATATGTTAGTCTACGTGTTCACTAGAACATCCAAATGGTTTCCAAAACCCTCCCATTCATGTCGTAACCATTCTCCATGATCTAAAGACTCAAAAGATCGCTGTAAGATACTGACAGAGCTGCAAGACAGAGAGGTTGTTTTAAGAGTAACTAATCACCAGAGGTTCACATGGATTTTGATCAAATAACTACTTATTTCAATTAAATAGTCACAAAAAATATGTGATGTTATACTTTCTTTTTTTTAAGAATCATACATGAATAACATAAATACAAACCTTATTAAGGTGCGGATATAGGGGACGCAAGACAATGTCATTATATTTTTAAGTTTTTATAGCAACACATTTTAAAGGTTGAAATAAATCAAATATTACTTAAGTACAAAAATTTATATTATTTTTCTTCACGTGGTGACCTGAGGGTGTCCTGAAAATTAATGACAACTTTTTCTCTTCATCTAAGGAGTTTGTTATTTAATGTTGTTATGCTAATGATAAATATTCAAGAACTGTTGATATCACCATTTGAAGAACATTAAACCCAATGCTTGTATCGAAGCAATATTTGATTTATTTTAGCCAAAAATATGTTTAACACTAGCCTTTTATCGTGTTCCTTACATAATCAACTTAATTATCATAATTTCATTTATCTCTTCCCTAGAATACAAAGTCGGGTTAGTCTGATCTGGCAAGCAGAAGCGGATTTACACTATAGGCCCACTAGGCACGAGCCTAGGGGTTGAGATTTTAGGGGGTGGCAAATTTTTGATAACGTTATTTTTATTTTTATTATAATATTTTCCTTTTAATAATAACGTTTAAAAATTATTGACTAACATTATTGAAATAGTTTAAGTTAAAGTCAGAACAACAATATTTCTTTTTAAATTACTGTACTTTGCAATCGCTTTGTAACTGATTTCAACCATCAACAATGACCATACCATCTTTCGTAGATATCCTTTCTCGAATACTAATTTCCCCCCCCCCACTCCCCCCAGCAGCAATACCTCTTACCACCGAAACTTCTTAAAGCCCTTGACAATAGTTAACAATGCAACGTTGCCAAGTCATAGCTTTAGTAACTTATTACACGCTGTAGTTCGTAGAAGTCTTTATCGAATATTTTGCTTTATCGCTCTAACGATTCTATTCAACAGTACGGAATTAATATCAATGGTTGGCTAGTTGGTCAGTGGTTTTGTGTTTGTGGAGCAGACATGGCTGTTCTAGTGTGCGACATTTGAATTACATAGGCATATTGTCTATTTAGTCACAATCTATCTGATTAATTATTATTACTATTACTTTTATTATTATGATTATGATCTATGTTAATTTATTTCACTGTTAATCATGTGATTAGTTAAAATGAGTGATAAAAACAAACACCCAAAATTAAGTGGGGCAGCATTTCCTAAACTGGCAAAAGAAAAGCGAGAGAGGGAAGCTGAAATTCTGAAAACTCTTGGTAGAGTGGACACATTTTTTACAATAAATATGGCTAGTTCAAGTAAATGTACTGATATAAGTGATGATAACACTACAGCAATTGTGAAAGAAGTAGGTCCGAACAAAATAGTGGTCGAGAATGAAGGAAAAAAAGTTGTTTTGAATTCAAGTCACATGTAGGCCTGTGTGTTGAATCGGCTGATAAAATCAGTAATAACCTCGTTAGTTATGATCCAGTGGAGTAGTGTGTTAATGAGTCAACAAATGATATTCTACTACGTCATGGAATTAATCAAAATGATAGCAATGATTTTTCAAATTCACGAAAACTCATAACAGGTAAAACCAGACAATTGAACAAAAGTGTTTTTTATCGCAAACTTCTAAATGGTGAATAAACTTTGCGTGATTAATTAGTATATTCTTGTAGTACTGGTCCAGTTTAATGTGTGCTATGTAAATTGTTTGGAAGAAAGACCTCGCACGATCGATACTCACAGTATTTCAGATTGGAAAAATATTTATACTATTTTATCTCAACATGAAAATTTGCAGGAACACAAAAACTGTAAGTTGCCGCATTTAGCAAGGAAAACATCTCTTGGAATCGTAGAAAATCATTTCAGGTCTTATGTTCAGGCAGAACAAATTACTGGCACAATTTATTGGAAAGAGTATTTGCAGTAGGGAAAAAGCTAACAAGGCAGAGACTTCCCCTACGTGGGCATGAAGAAAAATATAACGGTCAGTTTATGATGTATTTTGAACTTATAGCCGAGTTCGATCCTTTTCTTGAGGAACACATTGAACGATATGGAAATCCGGGACAGGGGCATACAAGCTATCTGTCTTCAACAATCTGTGATGAAATAATCGAATCGCTATCTGAGAGAGTGAAAAAACTGTAATCAGTGATATCAAACAGGCCTAATATTTATCTATCATACTACGGATACCTAGCATATCGATCAATTATATTTTATATTAAGGTATGTGGATGAAACTGGTTAGCCTGTTGAACGTTTCCTTTTGTTTTTGTCAAACACAGGACATAAGTCTGAAAATCTAGCTGAAGCAATAATGAAAGGTTTAGATACAAATTATATCGACATTACTGACTGTAGAGGCCAATCTTACGACAATGCAAGCAATATGTCGAGAGCATACACCGTTTTACAGGCCCGCATCAAAGAAATAAATCCGAAAGCGCATTATGTGCCCTACGCAGCACTTTAATTGAATTTAGTTGGCACTAGTGCCGCAAGTTGTTGTCAGGAAGCTTGCTCATTTTTTAAACAATTGCAAGACATTTACAACTTTTTCTCTAGTTCTACACAACGCTGGGAACTACTCTTTCCTTTCATGGAACCAGGAAGCAAAACAGTAAAATGTTTATCAAAAACACGTTGGTCAGCAAGAGAAGAGGCATGTATATCTCTAAATGAAAATTGGGAGATTGTAGTCAAGGCTCTCACACATATTATCAATAATACCTGTGAGAAACCACTGGTTTGATATGAGGCCTCAAATCTAATGAATCAACTTAATAAACTAGAGACAGCATTCTTGATAACAGTTTGGAAGGACATACTCCAGAGATTTAATAGTGTAAGTGTGAAATTGCAAAGTATCAACTAAGTCATTGAAATAGTGCATGGCTTATTTGAATTATTTTTGCAGTTTATAAGTTCTGTTCTTGGCTTGTTCGACTATTATGATCAAAAATCCATGGAGAAAAATGATATGTCTTACGAATGTACTTATAAAAGTTCAAGGAAGCGCAAACTTCATGCCGATGAAGAAAAGGACACTGAAGTTCTTCTGACTGATAGAAAGAAATAAATTGAAATATTTTTCTCTATACTTGATAAATTACACACTGAATTAGTGAGGAGGAAGGAATGTTATAAGTGAATGTTGGACACTTCATATTGTTTAGCAAATTTCAGGAAAGTTCTTCAGATGTAATTTCCAAATGCGCAGTGAAGATCCAGGCTATATATGAAACTGATTCAGAACAATCCTTTCCAAGTGAATGTGTACATTTGGCAGGACTTTTAAAGGCTTATGGAATTAGTGATGTACTAATCGAAATGAGTAAATTTCTACGAAAAGAGAGGTTACAGTCTATGTTTCCAAATGTTGATATTACACTTAGAATAGATATGTGTACCACACTTACAAACTGTTCAGCAGAACGCTCGTTTTCGGCTATTAAAAGGCTGAAATCTTACCTTCGTTCCACTGTATCAGAGAAGAGATTGAACGCCTTGTCCATTCTTCACATCGAAGCCGATCTCTTAACTGATGACCGTCTCAGCTATGAAGATTTGATCAACGATTTTGCAACCATCAAATTGAGACGCAAACTTCAATGAGTGGTGAATTTTTTTCTTCTTATTTATCTTAAAGTTTTCAGGTTCGGATGCGCTCTTTTTTTTTAATTTTATTAATAACTTATATAGCATATACAAATTTATTTTAAAACAATTTATTTTATATTTTTGGCAGATTATAATTGTGCTTAGGGGCGCACTAATTTCAAATCCACCACTGCTGGCAAGACTAGCAGCTGATCCTATAGGGGTCTCCTGGCAGTCCTCTGGCAGTCAACAGTCCACACTCTCCTTCAAATCACAAAATTACATCTTACAAACGCTTACTAGGTAAAGCCAGATCAGACTACACAAGTAATAGGCTATAGCTTTGCTAAGAATGACAGTCTGACCTCATTCCTCGGTCTGCCAGCTGTCCTACATGGCGGAACATTTCCTTGTGTTGTTATGTGAAATCAACCAAATAATTTAAAATTATTAATGAAAGCAAAGACATAGGACAGAAACAATCAACTCTTCTTACAAAGATATACCCAGTATTCTATTAATGTATATAGAGATAAGACATTTAAGCTTAATGCCGTTTTTCAAAGCAAACTGTGCGTCCTCTCATTCAGCACCTACAAATATTGAATAATATTTATTTACCTACCATCATAGCTACGTCGTTAGAATGAGTTTTTAGATATCCAGGTATCATGGGCTTACACCTAGAAAGATCAATTTTTTAAAATTTTATTTCTTGTATAGATCTGAAAATATTAACTTTTTAAATCATTAATAGTATTAGCATAAGTTTGTTTTTATTTTTAAATCTTTAACAATAAACATTTTCATTAGATGAGCCTGTGTATACTTATCCCTAATGCGTATTTAAAATAACTGACAAGTTAAATTAAAAGCGGTTAAAAGGCGTTATGTAAGTGATTATTTGAACAAAATATTAATATGTTTCAGATAATAAAAATTATGTTTATTTAAATAAATGGTACGGCGCACCGCACAGACTTTCTCTCTCTTTCTATAAACTCGTAAGATTTCTGAACGGAATAATGTACATTGTATCATCACCACTCCACATAAGAACACGCATAAAATAATATACAATGATATATAATCAATGAGAAAAGAGGCGCATCTTTGTCCACCTAAGAGCATTTCAAACAGTTTAATGTCTTCCACAAGGGTCAACACTTCGTATTAAAATTTCGATTTTTGGTTAAAATTTTAACATTTTATAAGGTGTTGCAGATCTTCAAGTCATCGCATTGATATTTAATTATTCATTTATACATTTTGACCAATAAAAAATGTAAATATTGACTATTGAGTCTAAAATGGAGATAGATCATTGCT